>JRUX01001408.1:0-28030 GCA_001407235.2 Kudoa iwatai
ACAAGTTAAATTGATTAAAAGAAACAATATTTATTAATAAAGAATTAAAAACATAAATTTTAATTTAATTCAATTACTTATTTAAAAGATTATCCCCCTATCAAATAAATATGTGGTAAAAATAAAATTAAATACCTGAAAGTTTTTTGAATTTGATTATACTGAATAAGTTATAGCAAACAATAAGAAAAATTACTGTCACTATATATGTAGCTTGATGTTCAGCATTAAAAAAATATATGTATATCAAATAGAGTTACAAAATCCAAACAAATACTATAGTAGCTAGCACAAGTATTTATGGTACTATCAAAATCTTTAAAGACCAGAAATATAACTTTTAAGCCGAAAAAAAATATCACCAGATTGAATATTAGATTTGGGCATAATCTCCATTCAATTAATGTTAAATCATTACATGAACTGAAATAGATAGAATAGTAATGAACTATAGTATCTTTTGTAGAAAAAGTAACACTCAAACAAGAAATGGATAACAAGCGAGACATTAAAAAAGCGTGTACATAAATAATATATGTACGTAGTAAGACGATTGATAATAGATATGGCGAAAAATCATCTTGATTACAAAAATCATCATCTTAAAATTATGTGGAGTCAGGGTTATTACTACAATAATACTGCGACTT
The DNA here is from genome assembly GCA_001407235.2 of Kudoa iwatai. Classification (NCBI taxonomy): domain Eukaryota; kingdom Metazoa; phylum Cnidaria; class Myxozoa; order Multivalvulida; family Kudoidae; genus Kudoa; species Kudoa iwatai. Next base: position 651 of record JRUX01001408.1, read on the forward strand.
CAAGGCAAATCAAATCAGTCTGAAAAAAAAATTTGTAAAATTGGCAAACAACTAAGCGGTACCAATATCAAACATAATAGCATTAGCTTATCAAAGAATTCACAACAAACGTTTTTTAAATGTAAAGTACACAAGCTTGTGATAACATGAAGGAAAACAATTACAAGAATATCAAATGAGGATTAGCATAGATTAAACAAAAAAATGTTCAACTACACAAACAAAAGACTATCATAGATACATGATAAAAAAACACAAAAATAACATAGGTGTTAAAACAAATCAGTATTAAAAGCTTACTGAATTTTGTGTTTAAAACACAAAAGTATTGTCTCGCGCGAATATCCAATAAATGCTGAATATCTGTTTACTTGCCAGTCTATAAACCAATATCAATTATGCTATGTAGTGACAAGAGACTAACAATGTAATATGCTAATAAGCAAATTTAAGTAACAATATCTATAATCTGAGTTATAACAAATTACTCAGTTAAAAAAAGTAAATATCAGTACCAAATCAGATAACAAGTTAAGATATACTGTCCAAATATAAACACAACTAATTAAATTAGTTTAATTTCACAAACAAACATATAAATTTTGAACAATAGCAACTTTATCATAGAACTAAAAAGATTAACAATCCAATCTGAATACTGACGGAAAGCAGTCATTAAAAAATAAAAATATATCCAAAGTTCAGAGAAATAATATTAATAATTATGACACAGAAAAGTAATGTGCATAATTACAATTATAGATCAACAATCAATAACACACTATTGAAAGTAATTACTGTAGACCAACCTGAATTATTATGTAAACAGGAATCCTTGAATATTGAAAATGTTAACACATTAAACAAATCTTGACTAGGATTAATATCATCAAAAAAAAAATTGTAGCAACATCAGTTAACTACAAAAATTAAAGGCTAACAGCTCTTTAAAAAAAATAGTATGGCATGCATTTTTGAAATATATCAAAGAAAATGTCTAATCCAATACTGTTCAGTATAAAAATCACAAGAAATATTGTTTCATAGTATTACTATACCTTTGTATTTAATTAGACCAAATTAAAACTTGAAAAATTATCAAAATATAGACAGGGGATTTTCTTTTATACATCACAAACAAACATTTAATGTACATGTTAACCTTTTAAAATTCAAACAGAAATTAACGACTGCAATTGTATCACAAACTAACAACTATTTTTAACCTGTGTTCATATATTAAGCGGTCAACCATATATTTCTGCTTATTTAATTATATTTACAAAGTATCAAGTAGCAATTGAAAGTATTTTTAATTTAACAATCTTTTTAAATAATAAAAACACTTGATAACCAAATTTACTTGCTCTTATCAACAACTTTCTTTATCGTCCATCCACCCTTTCATCCATTTTTCTTCTAACAGTACCCGAACAAATACGATTTTTTTATATACGTTTTGTTGATTAATCGGATTAAAGAATGCTTTTAGTTATTAGGTAAGTATTAATATTTTGTTAGGAAACAATACAATTTATCATAGTAAATTATTTTTTTTAATTAAATTAGGGTTTTTAAATAATCAAAGCTGTAAATTTTTTTGCATTATTAATTAATCACACTTGGTGATAATGATATAATTAATCCGATTATTGTATCTATAATAATTATGTGACGTTTTTTATGTATATTTCATTGAATTGTTACTAAGAAAGTTGTTTTAATTTTTTTATATTGTTTCATTAATTTATTTTATATTATAATTATATATTTTGTATTTGTTTACAATACTACAAAGCCATTGTTATTATTATTGTGGGATTAAAATCAGCTTAATGGTTACATGTTAGAATTTTTACACTTTCAATACTACGATATAATTCAAAAATTTAAAGTATTTTTCGGCTAAATTAGTTTTAAACTATAATTAGATATTGTTTTATTACTGAAAAGTTGTTTTTGGAAAATTTTTTTATATCATCTTAATAATTTGTTTATATTGTATTAGTTCACCGATCATTAAAGAAAAAATGTTAATATTAATTAAGAAGCTTTATTTTTCATGTCTATACAATTTATATTTGTTCAATGTATTTGGAATAATTATATAATTTTATTAAAAATGAATATTTTACGTTATATTACACTGCTACTATATAAATTATAGTTGTATAAAATTTGGTTATGATGTTATATATATTGCCTCATTGTGATACTTAATATGATTAGGTCAACTTTGAAGATTTTAGTATCAACACAATATATTCCTTAGAGGATAGTTATGGAAATAATCGTGTATGAAATGTTAATACAAATTAATGTGTGTTGGTACGACTTATTAATTTCTATTATGGATAATGATGTTCATTTTAATTATTAGTTTTACACTTTTACTATATATTTTTATTAAATAGTATAATTATGCTATTTAAAATTCTTTACAAATAAAGATAATGTAAACATACCGAATTGTCTTGTATTTCGGCGTACGCAGCTAAGCAATTTTAGATCATTTAGCGTGTAATAGCATTATTAAGTATCTAAAATCGTATATCTTGAATATAAATTTGGTTTATTATTTGCTAATGGTCAAAAAATTTTCAAAAATGGGTATATCTTTTGTGAAGAATTGATACTTTATTTGGATGATGTCTTATTGTAAAAAAATAGTAGATATTTTGATATCATGATAAAAGGAACAAATTTTAATCATCTCATTGTAACAATATACAAAGCACTACATTAATTTTTGTATATTTAAACATTCTATTATGGATATTAGCCTGTCATATAACTATGTCGACTTTATAGAATAAATAAAACTACAACTATTTGAAATAGAAGGAAACTGTATATACTGAAAATTAATCATTGAGAATAAAAATCTCATGAATCGATATATATTCTAAAGATAATCACTTTGTAGAGTTTAAAATAATGGATATTGCTGTATCATTTGTTTTTTTTTATAATTAATCGAAGGTGATAGTATAGTTTGTAGATTATTTATTGAATTGAAGATGTTAACTGGAGGCTATAAATAAAGTAGCTTCATGTGTCATGCATTTTAAACTTAATTTCTTAATAAAATAACTTTTTATCCATATTAAATGTTGTTTTACAATAGTTACAATCCCTGAAAAGAGTGTAAACATTTTTATACAGTATTTTAGTGTATAAATATGCTAGAAATATATGGTCACGTGACTTTTATTTAAAGTAGCATAGATTGTATATTTCTTGTGCTGTGTCTAATATGAATAACTATATTTTTTAATAATTTAACCATATAATAATTATTTTATTTTTTAAGTCAATATATTATATTTTACTTTTATTTGTGCTATTTTATATAAATTATAGCTCACAAATAATAGATAGAAAAAAATTATTACTATATAATTAATAAAACTAACTAAATTTCTTTTAAATAAGTTTTTATTCTGATTATATTACTATAACGAAACATAGATGATACTTTCAATAAGAATTGTACAATCCTTATATATGGGATAACTGGAACATTGATTGAATGTGTCATATGATATTACTATTTCAATATTTCCTATCAAACATTCATACAAATTTTATATAAATCTTTTTTTTTATATTTAAAATATTATGTACTATCAAAAATTACTTCATTCATCAATGATTTATATAATGCGCAAGAGATTAACCACTTAAACTGATTGGTTCTTGATATAGTTAAATTCTGATTATTTTTTGTTAATAATAAAGAAATCATATAAAGGAAAAATCTTGTAAATGAATTGTGTCATCAAACCGTTAGTAATTAATAACCAATTACTTTTTTTAACGATGTTAATGAAAATGTCCGACTACTACTAATTGATTCATTAAGTGGCAACCAAACTTACTAGGAAAAAAATAGCTAAATAAAGCTATAATATTATAAATTTAAATTTTTTTACATATAAAATACATATTTTAAGTACACTTTGTTGTTAATTACACAATTTTTTCATGTTGATTTTGCAGTAACTCTCTAAGGAATTAAAAAAATTGTTTTACTTAACCGGACGATGCTCACGCTTATTTATAAATTCTTTGAGTATATTTCAATTTAAAATTATTCCTACAAATATATACATATCCATTTAAAAAAGTATCTTAATTTTTTAAACTATTAAGTTATCTATTTAAATAAAAGGATAATGAGTTATTATTAATTTTTGATGAATCATTTCATTTTTATTTAGGTTAATCTACAAATTTTCATATACATATCTACAAATTATTGAATAGTTTATATAGAATTGGATAGAAATAATTGAAAGATTGTACTAATTGGTACTATTTGTAAGTAGTTAAGTGTTATTTGATGCTTAAAAGTAATGTACAAGATGAAACATTATTGCCATCATTAAAAGAAGATAGCAATGAAAAAAGAAAAATTTCTAAATGGAATAATGAAATTAAAATATTTTTTTTTGGTTCCATTGCAGCAGCTTCAGCAAAAACTATTGTTGCACCTCTAGATCGTGCTAAGATTATAATTCAAAGTAATCGCTATACTTGATGTGTATTGTTAATAATTGTTTTTATAGTTTCACCTAAAAAATTTACATTTCATGTAACTTTTATATGAATATTTAAAATTTTTATTGAAAAAAAGGCTTCATTTTTATAATAAATATGATAAATGTTTTAACCGAATAATCAAAATGTTAGATAGTATACATTTATTTTAAAATTTAGCGCCTTTATCACATTATGAAATCAACAGTTGATGAGATGGGAATGTTAGGACTATGGAAAGGGAATTCTGCATGTCTAGCTAGGGTTGTACCCTATGGAGGAATACAATTTTTGACACATGAACAAATGAAATCACTTTGTTTATATTGGAGTTATCCTTCAAAGTTAAACATTTTTTAATTTCAATAAAAACTAATTTTCATAGTTTTATTAGACAAATAATATCATTTTTTAGTAATCTTTCCTCTAAACAAAGATTATTGTGTGGATGTGTAACAGGTTTAGTTAGTACTGCTCTAACATATCCATTAGATCTAATAAGAACACGTATGGCAGTAACACAGCACAATGCGTATATTTTACAATATATCTCAAGTATTAAACTATCTTTTTAGTTTTAAAAGTGTTATACTTACTTTTAAAAATACACTACAAAGTGAAGGGATAATAGGATTGTATCGAGGCTTGTGGATAAGCTTGATTGGTATATTACCCTATGCAGGAACATCTTTTTTTACATTTGAAAGTTTAAAAAGTTTCATTTCAGAAAACAAAAAATATAAACACACTCTTAATCAATATAACTTGACAATTTTTGAAAAACTTATATGTGGAGGATTTTCTGGTTTGGTTGCACAATCATTTAGTTATCCATTTGATATCATTCGTAGAACTATACAATCAGATTGTCTTATTCAAAAAAAGAAATACACTTTTTTAAACTCTTACAATGTAGCTAGACATGTTTTTAATTCTAGTGGCCTAGTTGGTGGCTTTTATAAAGGTTTAAGTCTAAATTGGATTAAAGGTCCCGTTGCTACAGCAACTAGTTTTACTATATTTGAAACTCTTAAACAATACTTTTGTAGTTGATTAAAAAATGAAAATTATTTATCAGCTATTTTTTTATTTTAAATATACTTTATGATTCTGTTTAGTGAATAAATATAAACTATATTACACATAAGTTATATTATATACAAGTGTAGTAATTGATTATGCTTCGATAGTGTGTAAATAAATATTTATTTTGTTTTAACTTTGATCATAATAGTTCTAATGTAAATTATTCCTATATCAAGCTGAATTAAATGTACAAAAGTTTATTATAGTTATAAATATATCTCAATTAACTATCCCAAAAGAGGTAGTTATGTATTAGTATATTATTCTATGTGTACACGATTATTATTACACCATAATTGTAGGGCTTTGAATTTCAGTGTAGCTTCAACTGTTATTCAATAAATTTATATTAATTAATTTCATTATATCTTTAATTTTAATATTTTATTCTAGCTATTGTAGTAATAAAAATTGGTAAATATATTTAACATACTACATCAATATCATGTAGAAATATACTTATCTACTCAGTTTAGTATGGAATTAGATTTTTTTATTATTATAATTTATTTTTACACATTTATTTAGAAAATTTGTATACATTTAGATTTAATATTTAGCTTTTTATTGAGATCTATTTCAAATCAATGGTTACGACAGTGATAGAATGTACAATTTTATAATTCACCACTTATAAGCTTATCATAATTCATTTTTCTATTTAGAATTGACAGCAGCTTTATCTTATTTTAATGCTAAAATGATAATATACATCACCTATTGTTTTCTATACAAGCCAAAACAAACCTTAATAATTCATTCGAACAAATAAGGTTCCTCATTTTTTCAAGTTAACCACTTAAAATTAAGTTTTAAGTAGTTAATATGCATAATAATTGTATAAATATTCTCTTGTTACCACACTTTATCAGTATCAAGTTATACAATTTGTAATTATGTGGTATTCCTAAGGGGTGTAGCAAAGGATTCAGTTTAATTACCACCAATTTTCCTAAGAGTTACTATACATTTCTGAATATTTTATAAGATTATTTCATTTTTTTTAATATTACATAGCCTGATAATTAGTCAAATACGTAGAGCCTCGATGCATTTATCTCGCTTGGGGGTTAGACCAGTGAGCATGCTCGCATTAATGACCTTGTGTTATGGTAACAAATGGATTTAGGAAAAGAAGCTAAATCTATCCAATCTAAATGCTAAAATATTTTAAAAATATAAAAAAGTAAATGAAAATTTTTGCTGATAAGCGTAGCTATGTCATAATCATGCTTAAAAGTTATCCAGAAAAAAACAAACAATTGAATGCATTCACTAGTTTGAAAAATATAATAACCTTTTTACATTATTTTAATATCAATTTATAAAAAAATACTGATTTAACTAAGAAAACTGTAATGGAAAAATAAAACATGTTTTTTTAATAGAATTCAACGAATACAATCATATACATGTATTTGATAAAGTTTAATTGCTACTATGGCTGTTTTTGACCATCTATCATTTAAATAAAAATTGTATATAACGACAATATCAAATAAAATCAATACTTTTTTATTAATAAAGTAGTGAATATATTTAAATCATATATAGAGTTAACTATTAGAAAGATACTCTTATAAATTTTATCATATAAAGTATGATATTATATTGATATTTAAATTTAAACCTTATTTAAGTTTTAAAAACAAATATCTTATCACTAATAGGATATAAAATCATAATAAGCCTATCTAGCTTTATTATGATAAGGTTTTTTAAGTAAGCATTGTTATTATATTATTATATAATGGAAAAAAAAGTTTTTTTTACAATTTTATTAATCTAATATATAATAGAATGATTATTTATATGTTTAATAGGGTAAAAAGATTACCAATTCATTTTAATTATTATAGTTAAATCAAAAAAAAATGTTATTAGATATATGAATATCTTTTTTTTATATTGAAATAATAAAAAAAGAATTTTAACTAATATTAATCCTATATTATTCAATTTAGGTGATATGATTAGGTTAGCATGTTGTTAATTTCGTCAGATATTAACTATTATGATGCAATTGTATGGAAGTAAATGCACAAATTGTAGTGTATAGTAACAATTGAAATGATACTATATAAATTAATTTTCTATAAATATACCCAACAAATTATATAAGAAATTAGATTTATAAATAACATATATTCTGTTTATTTATAACATGGAATGTATCAAATAAAAATTCACTTATTGTAACAAATTAAGCTGTTTTAATATAATAAAGATAGATAAATTATGGCTTATCGATATTTAATTACTATTAAAATTGTAAATAACACAAGTGTGTGTAATTTCATGTAGATAAATAACAGTCAATACATATATTAAATATTGCTCCGTGTGTAAAGGTATTTGTAAGGTAGCTATACACATTGAAAGAATAAAAAATGCCAAATTGTAATAATTTTATTATATTTTTAATAATTATATTTATAAAAAAATTAATTTTTATTTAAATTTATATGACTGGACATAAGAATTTGTAATTCTATGTAACCACTCAGGAATTGAAAAATATACTAGATTATATCAGCTTTTTTATTATATTTCATTATTTATCTATAGTAATATGTTTCAATAAAAAATTATAAATATAAATCACTAACTAATATAGTTATATATTTAAGATATTAGAGAAGAAATATATTCTTTTAGTGGTGAAAGACGACATGATGAAAAAGTCTCATGGGATTACACGAATGAGAGCAGTTCTGGTGAACATTCTAACAGCAATAGTGTTAAAAAAGAAGACATACATAATCATATGAGATATAGTGATCATTTTGATATGAAGGAAAGACCTAAATCTGATTTATATGGAAGTAAATCATTGGGTGAATTAAATAGAGGTGATCTATGTATAAAACCTCTTAATAATAATGTACTACAATATCCAGATTATCCTCTTGCTGAATTACCATCAACAAGTCATACATTATCAAGCTATTTTAAAAAAAATGATTCAATAGAACAAAGCTTTTCTAATTTAAATGTATGTTCTAGAATTAATTCTACTAATTCATTCGACCATATGTGTGGTATATTTAATGAATTACTAAATCATGACTTTCAATCCAGTCAAGATCATACTAATGGCACATCAAACAATAAACCAGGTTATTCTATTTAATAAGAGAGTATTGCAATTAAAATGTTAACTTTTTTACATATTCAATTAATACCAACCCTATGATTTTAGATATATTTTCAATGATTTATTTTTTTAATATTTTATCACCAAATATGTCATCTTATTTTAAAATCTTTAATTTTTCATTTATTTTAGTAACAATTTATCAAAATTAAAAAATGGTTAAATATGTCATAAATTTATTATTATATTTCATATCTATGTAACATATATATTTGTAGTAAATGATTGTACCCAATGTAGTGATGATAGTAAAAATAGTAGTAGTATTTGTGAAAAAAATGAAAATGAATATTGTTATCATATAAATGAATCTGCTGAAGAAAATGGTGATATTCATCATAAACAGTCATCTATTCAAGAAAACATAATACCTAAAGATGTAGATGATAGTCCACATACTTATGGAAACTTTTTAAATGACTTTAAAAATCAATCCAATAGACCTGAAACTGAAAAAAACTTTTGGAATGGACATAATTATAGAGTCTATTTACAAAAATTAGATTCAGCCACTATATTTTCTAAAAAAATGATTGATCTACTTTCAGAAAGAGAAAATTTTATTAAAAAGTAAATTATATTGTTTATTTGTTTTTTTCTTACATGACTATTTAACTATATTTGGTTAAATTTGTATCTATTAACATAATATATATATATTGAATCATTTAAATATGAAATTATCTTGTGGATTAACTATTATCAATACCTAAAAGAAGAGATAATATAAAAATAATGCTTATATACTTGAAATAATACATTTCTTATATTTTTTTGTATAATTTAAATAAATGTTTAATATAGTAAACATACATATTTAACAAAGTGCGCATGCGCGTATTGTGATTGAATTTGTATGAAATAATAAATTACAAACAATTCTATCTATATATATCACATAGATATGTGAGTAGTGTTATTGAATGGAGCTCTAAATGGAGAAGATTTTTAACAGATATCAGAACTAATAATGACAAGATGTACTTAGTAGGTAGTAAAATGGTGACAACATTCCAACTTATTATTGAGCAAGAAGTTGCAAGAGCTGAAAAAGCATCAATTGATATTAAAAAATCAAAATCCATATTTATCAATCCTATGATAAATCAATTTGAATCCACTTTAGTGAAAGATTTCCAAAAAGTCACTGTCGACCAATATCTTCAGTTTTATGACAAACAATTTTCTATTGAAGTAAAAGATTGGGAACACAATTTAAATAAAGTAGATAAAATTATAAACAAATATAAATCCAACAGAATAAAGTATAATGAATTGATTCGAAAGAAAGATAAAAAATGTAACTATATTATGTTACTATAATCATAATAGCTAAAGTTATAAATAACATACATAAAACTATCCACTATTTATTTACCATATTGTGATATAAATCATTAATTTTATTATTTTTTAGCTAAAAACTATATATTAAAAGAAAAAGACTTAAAGTATAAGTGTGAGCGACTACTCAACGATTGGAAGAATAATTATAATTCATTAAACTACAGAAAAGATCATTTTATCCAACAAATGAAAGAATTAACTATCACATTAGAAAAAGTTGAAGTTGAAAGACTTAATATTTATAAGGCTTTAAGTGCATATATATGTTCTACATACAATGACAATGAAAAGTAACCTTTTTTTATTGTTTTCATGACTACTACTCATCTATAACATTGTTTAAGTGAGATAATATTGAAACAAGCCACAAGTAGTCACATTGAAGAATTTGATCCTAATCATGAAATAAATTCTTGGTCAAAACTTTATGGTGTCAATATGCCATTTCCAGATAATATATTTCGTGTAATTATTCATTAAATATCTAACAAAGGTTTAATTTAATAAGAATTAATATATATATTTGAAATTAGGCTATATATGAACCAACAGATGATTCTATGTTTAATTGTAAATTATTTCATTTTATACATTATTTATCATTATCTAATATTATTAAGATCAATCTGATAGTGTAAGTCACACCTTACAATTATCACCATCAAAGAATATATTACGTTGTGTGCAAAAAATTAGAAAAGAAAGCACTCTAAGACCAGGACGAACCAATTGAAAATATATCAAATCAATCAATATAATTTTCCTATAGTGATCACATATATCTATCCAATCAAAAAAATCTTATTTCTCACCAGATAACCCCATCCTATCATTTCATCCTTGATTCATCTTTTTTTAATTAAACTTAGTTATATTGAACTCTGTTATATATTGCAATAGTGATTAAATGTTAATAAGATCAAAAAATCTAGAAATGTAATATTTTAAAAGTTAATTTACAGCATAATATCTTTGAAAAACACACTCATACTCCTTTTTTGATGTGATCAATATGAACAGGGGTTTTTTAGTTTCATTTAATCTTTAAGATATATATTATATGATTAAATATACATTTAAACTGAAAAAGAATTAAACTACCTACTAGTATTGAAAATAATATAGTAATCAACGATTTATAACGGAGTAATACGACTTATTTCTAAAATACAGGATCAAGATAACATACCTTTGATTTGTACTGTTTTGAATATATGGCAATGATAGAATATTTAAAATTAGCAGGGAAACATAAATTAAAAGGTATATGTAGAATAAAATGGTTGTAACAATATGAATGTTGCGCAAAAAAATAAACACATTTAATGCGCAACAATTAAGTAAAATACATGACGTTTCTCGTCATTACCAGTGATTGATATATTAATGTATTTGATTTGAAATTACCTAAAAAAAAGTGTACCACTTAATTTAAAATTAACTGAACTTTTTTGTATTCATTTCTTTCCCATAATATAGGAATAAAAATCATGCCGTGCACAAAAATTATTTTTTATTACAATCTCATAAGATTTATATAAACCATATCATCCTGTACTATCTTATTCATATAAGACATTAGATTTTGTTTATTTTCATATTATATAGTTTAAATGACAGTCTAAAAATTAACGAAAATCTCACTCTAATTAGCAGCACAAAGTTAGAAATTCCATTTTTATAGAATATTAATATAATAATTATTATATGTTATGACATCGTTATTAAATGACGCATAATTTACTGTTAACGTAAATAGGTAATTAGCATATAAAAGGATAGGTTGTTGTTTTGCTTATATTATGGTTTCTTCTGATATTACCCCGTTGCCAAAAGGTTCACGCTATTATTTTCAAAATTCATACATTTTTCTAGATGGTAATAGAAAGGTAATTATTTGAAAAAGACTATAAAATATTTTGATAGTATATAAAACATATAATATACTTTTTTTTAAACAAGAATGCTTTCCATGTATTTCTACACGAGATAACCCAACAGCTATGGGCATTCGAACAGGTCAGATCCTGTTTGGTGTAGCCATCCATCGTTGTCGTCATACAAGAATCGATTTAACCAGTAGAACATTTGTTCTTTTTAGGATAGTGTGAGAGTCGCTAAAAAAGCTACGTCCTGTCGATCTACCGACTGCCACACTCTTTATAGCTTTCGCTCACATGTAGGATGACTAGTCGTCGAATTTGGTTCAATTTGTATACAAGTTTAACCAATTCCAAATGATGCGTGCTTTCCAAGAGCTTGGAGTTCCACTACAAGTAAGTAGCAGCCAGCTTTTCACCTTTGCTACTAGTCCAACAGGATCTAAGCCAATATCTCTCACCACCTCTTGACATTTCGTGCTGGCCCTACCTCCACAAATGGTGATTTTTTGTTCTTCTACGTTTCTTGCCTTTCCCACATCTCCAAGCAAAGAATGAGGATCCTCTTTTTCTCCTAATGCTATGGCTGCTAATTTAGAGCACAGACTCACGTAGACTTTGCACACTCATCTACTTCCTTAGATATATAACATACTGTTTTTAGTTTAGAATTTTTTTTATCAATTATTTTAAGGAGAAAGAATTAAGCTTAAAAGCATAATGTGCTTTTTAAATAACCCATAATGATATATTTTCGCTATATATCAGGGAATGGATGTATATATTATTGCCAATTAGATTGATTTATACTATCATTATTCATTTTGATTAAATAATATATAAACTATATAATTATGTTAGTAAACTCACTACGAATGATAACTATTATTTGAATTAGTGATGGATGGGTCTTTTCTAAGAATAGAAAATAACTTACCCTTTAAAAATTAATTTAGTTGTATATAGAAAAATAAATAATGATTTTAAAATATTTTAATAACAAATTGAAAGTATAAATTAATAATAGCAACTATAAGGTAGCAATATTCTTGATATGTAGTAAATGTTACATTTAAAGTCTAATGGTTGGTTTGAGATCAAGTAAAATCAACTCTAAGTATTACACACAACAATAATACACTATAACATGTCTTAATATGGCAGTCTAGAAGAAAATGTGAAAAAGTAAACGATACTTAAAAGATAATGATGGCACATCCAATGTCATAGAGATATTTAGTAATAAATGGAATGAGATTTGAATATTGATAAGATATTCCAAGTGGGAATAGTTTCATATATTGATAAGTATCAATAGGTAACCACTTATAAGCTCGTAACAATAATTATTTTTTTATTACAAAACGAATAGTCCTTTTTGTTTATTAAAATGCCGAAAGAAAACAATCAACAAGTTATGGCTATGATTAGATATAGGTATTGTCACATTTGTTAATCATGAATAAGTTTAGTTTATTGAATCTAATGATCTAATAATAGCATAGTTTTTTCACTATTATTTTACTTTTTTAGTGAGAATATTGTAATCCTAGTTTGGTAAATAAAAATTTTGTCAATAAAAAAGGCCGACAAACAGAAACATAATTTGTAAGTTAACTATGCGCACGGTTTCCTATCACAAATCTATCCGTGAACTGTAATTCATTTTATTCAACTATGAGATTATATTCAGCTCAAATGAACCTTACGAACACGATGAAGTATTCAACTACGATGCTTTACACACGATGGTGTGCGGTTAATAAAATTAGTGATCATTAAAAAAAATGAAATGCTACGCCCATAAATAGAAATCAATATTAAATCAATAAGATAGTAATGAATTAATGCTAAAAATTTGGAGCGGTAAAATACCTTATAGATTTGTATAATTCACCATCATATTAGCATATAATATCGTATTAATTATAAAAATTGTTATATAAATATACAGATATAAATTCTTAATTCATAAAATTATGCTATAAATCTAAAAAATAGCAAGTTTAAAATTTATAGATACAAAGAGAGTGCATAAAATCAATGTCATCATTAAGACACCTATGATGGAGCTTATCCGAAAATTCTCCGAAGATTATATAACAACAAGGAATTGCTTGTTTATTAGTATGTTATCCCCAAAACATTCAAAAAAATCATAATAATCCAATTAATTATATTCATTAATTTACATAATAACATAGATAATATATTTGTTATATTCTTTAAAATAATTTCGGAACAAATTATTGTGCCTTATAGTCTTTATCGGTAATCGGATTATAGTAACGCCTTTAATTTTAATATACATATAGGATTAGTTGTGTGCACTGCGCACAGGTTGATTACATATTATTGGTGTTTTGGTTGTGGACTTCTGCATAAAAAATGGTAACAATTTATTTTTTTAATCTTTTTACAGCAAATCTCATCTTGTTAATAATATATAATCATTAGCTTTTGGTTAAACTTTGATAATTTTTGTTGCTACTGTTTGTTGTAATTAATAACGTAAATTTCTTGTTAATTTTGTTTGTATAATAATTTTGTGTTATCATATCATACACTATTTAACAGTATAGTTAAAATTTTTACTTTAATAATTTATAATAACTACTAGTTTGATATTGTCTATATAGAGCTCTGGATTGAATATAGATGATGACGTTGGTAAAAGATTTGAAGAATTCAAACTTCAACCTAAGTCAGCAAAGAAGAAAAGAGCTTTGATCTTCAAAATTAGTGATGATAACACACGTATTACATATGACTCAACGCTCGAAACTTCAAGTGACCAAGATATGTCAGCTACTGAAGAATTTCAAAACTTTTTGTCATCTCTTCCACCAAACGAATGCAGATATATCACATATGATTTAGAAGGGCAACATAGCGACGGTCGTATACAAGGTGGAATAATATTACTATCCTGGGTACCTGATGGTGCACCGATGAAGAACAAAATGATTTTTGCATCTAGTAAAGAAATTTTGAAGAGTAAGTTTGAAGGTATTAAACGTGAAGTTCTGGTTACTTCAGCTACTGAAATTAGCTATCAAGAAGCCATGGGCCGTCTCCACTAAATTTCCCACATAGCTGTTTATCAAACTGTTGGACAATTGTCTGCTAAAATCATCTATTATCTTCTTGTTATTTTTAAACTCTTATAGAAACTACATTGTTACTCAGTAGTGTCGAACTATTCTTTCAATTCTACGTTTTTCTTGTGTTATTCCTAATCCTTCTGACAGCATACTCTTTATAGGAAGCGTTTTAATGTATTCACTAGTTCTTGTTAGTATACTTATTAAAATGGGTTTGTATTGTTTTTGTTACTGATAATTAGCCTACTGTTGTTTAAATGTTTTTTCAAAATCTTTATACTCCTAGTAATTTTTCATTGCTATCTTGTATTGTGTCATATTAGATTCTTTTTAGTTCACCTTCTTTAATTATAAAGTTATACTATTACATTATGATATTAATTTGTTTATATTGGAGTATAGTTTACGCATTTCGGCAATAAGATCCTATTATATATGGGTCATTACACAATAGTCTCCAAGTAAAAATGTATGAAAAATATAAATAAGCAATTATTAGTCTGTTTTAAAAACACAAACAAGTCTATTACATACAGTTTACCCAATTTTTTTAGTTAATTTTCATTAAAATATTAGCAATCAAACAAAATATATGAATAGTATTCAATTTTTATTATATAAAAAAACCTTTTTATACTATTTATAGCAAAATTTCTCACTAAATTCCATGAACTACACCATATAAACTACAGTACAATAGACCGTTACTCTCATTACCAGCATATATCTAGTTGTACAAGGGTTTAAAATCTATAGTGTTGCTGATTACCTTAAATAGCATGATAATATGAAATTACACTTTTTATAATTTCTTTGATAATATAAATCAAAGAATACACATAAATATTATAATCTTAATATATTCATTATAATCTTTTCTTCACTGTTTTTTAAAAACTAACAATATTTGATAAATTATCTAATTAAATTGTTTCATATTCAATTATTTTTATCCCATTTTTATATAAATGTTTAAACTATATAAACTTTTCTATTGTTCTTAGGTTACATTCCGAATACTTTTCAATCAAAACTATGATTTTCAAATGTATATAGACATTTGGAGATGTTTTATTTAATTTTCTTCTCATCACACTTATTTTAAATATGCTTTAACAAAATAAATTCTTAAAACTTATATATTGATCCATAACAAGTCTATATAATGTTTGTCATATTACTTGTAACGTAGTTCTTTGTTAAATCAATGCAACATACTTGGATACTGTCGTAGTGACATCATCAACCACTCTATTCTCAAATTATTTTACTTTATAATTACTCATAAGGTCAAAATTTCACATTATCTTTAACTTTAAGGATGTTTTTCCCATATTTTTTATATACAAAAAAATGTCAGTATATTTATCGTTTGTAGCAATATTCTCTTACAATTATACATAGATTTATATATTTTAAAATATAATATTAAATTTTTTTACAAAAATGAGTAATACAACCTATTTAAATAGTTATGCATCCTGCGCACACAGGATTGCGCAGTATTTGGAGTAGAGGATGGAGTCCGGTTCGCTATCAGTATATATTATTTTAAACTTTTATTATTTTATATAACATAGAAAAGGCCATTTTCACTAATAGAAACTGCTCACAATGGACTTATTGTATGATTGTTTAAATGCATACCACTATGATCTAATTTTTTTTATTATCATAAAAAGCACGATGTACAGCCAGATTTTTTCGGAAAATGGTTAGCTACATGCTCCTCAGACAATAGCATTCATATATATGATATAAAAAATCCTGAAAAAACTAAACCTATTGCAACCTTGAATGGGTAATTGAAATTATCTATTGTATAATAACGTATAAGGTGATAAATAGGCATGAAGGACCAGTTTACAAGTTATCATGGGCTCATCCGTTTTATGGAAATATACTAGCATCATGTTCATATGACAAAAAAGTATATTTCTATCTAATTGATTGATTATTTAATTTATCAATATATATTCTAATATAAGAATAATATAATAATAATGATAGGTTATCATATGGAAAGAACATCTTGGTACATGGTCTAAAGCTTATACACATGATGAGCATAGTGATAGTGGTATATATGTATATATATGCTTAAAAACTAAATTTTCATATAGTTATAACACTAGCTTGGTCACCACAGGATCATGGGCTTATTTTAGTATGTGGATCTATGGATGGATGTTTAAGCTTAGTTTATTGCAATCGTATTATAATCTATTAACCATAAATGTATGATTGTTTTAATTAACACTTTTTTTTCTAAGAAAATGAGTATCTATCAATCAAAAAAGTAGTAGCACACCAAGTATCAGTTATACATAGATTTATCTTAAAATTATTATGTCATTGATAAAGATTGGAGTGACTAGTGTATCATGGGGACCTGCATTTTCATGGAAAGATGTATACTATATTTTTAAAATTCTGTATAATCTAATTGCACAGTCATACCATAATTAGGATGAATGCACACAAATTCAACAATTTGTTTCTAGCGGGATGGATGGTGCTATAAAATTATGGATGTGATTATTTATTAATTATACACAAGTTTACCATATGTATATAATTTCAATTTTTATAGTATAGAAGATAAAAAAATTAAATTTTTAAAAAAATTGGATTCTCATATGGATTCTGTACGTTGTGTTGCTTGGGCTCCTGATGTTGGCACGCAAAGTATGATAGCAAGTGGCAGCCAAGTACGTTTCCCTATTATATATTAATCTTAAATTATATCATAAAAATTTTACCAAATATTCTTAATAGAGATATGAGTTTTATTTAAAGAAAATCTTATATTTATTTATAAACATAAGAATTTGCTTTTTAATTATACACAATGTTATATTAGATCTTTCTACACTAAAATTTTTTGTCATTTAACATTATTATAATTCTCATTAATCATTTCAATCTTTTTTATACAAGTTGTATTTAGGATGGTTCCATCATTGTTTGGATCAGACAAACAATGGATGTTAACTGGGATGCTCAACTGCTAGGCAAGTTAAATGAAGCCATTTGCAGTGTTAGTTGGTCTATAAATGCTCGAACACTTGCTGTTTCTTCAGGTGCCAACAATGTAATTGATTTATATAAATATCTTGATTTAACTACTATTGAAATCAGTGTATTTGTTAATTATTTCTACTATATTAAAATAAATGTCATAAAATTATCACAAATAACAATATTTTTATATCTTAATTTTAAAAAATATAGATAACACTATGGAAACAGCGTATGGATAATACTTGGATTTGTGTAACTAGGTCTAATGTAGGAGAGAACAATATAAATATTCAACAAAATCAATCGATTACTACTCAATCTCAACCAATAGATGAAAATGAAGCACATGCGATACAATACCAACAGGAAACTAACAATATTACACAAATTTAACAATAAAATATAATTATTGTTTAAAGATAATATTTTGTAACAAATAAAATCTTTTTACTTAGTTTTACAAATTAACGTAAAAAAGGACATATAATTCATTCGGAAAGTTATCATTTCATTCCTGTAAGATTGAAATTCATTTTATTAATTCTCTTCTTTTCACAGGTGATACCAGAAGAACGCGTTCTAGAATAAGATTAAAATTATTTAATTATGAAATAATATACCTGGATCTATAAAATCGATATAGCACAAAATAGCCAAAAGTGTTGAGGCAACTAAAAAGAATATAATCGTTTAAATGATATATGGATAGTGTATAATAAGAGGGTATTCTGCAATATTTGATAGGCTATAATAGCTTAAGATTTATTAAATGATATTTTAAACATAAGTGGCTTTGATAACAACCTTTTAAAAAAAAATTCCCCTATTTTTAATTATCGTTATATTAATGCTACATTTGTACATGACTTAATTATTTTAGTTGTTATTATAAAAAAATTAATATATAGCTTTAATTAAATGCCGTCCAATTGAAGTCTTGCTATATGGTAATATAGCTTGAATAAAGTGCATAGATTAACAACGAGGTTTGATTATTCTTTAATTTCATAATACACTAAAACAATTCTTAATAGTTATTTCATTTTAAATTAATAAAAATCTAAGCAAAAGTGTTATTATTAATCAACTGCAGTAACGTGCGCATTTGTCTAAAAAGATACCTGACACAATGGATATGAGGAATGAAAGAAATAGGCATATTCCAAAATTTTCCATGATATAACCACAAATAATAGGTGTAAAAGATAGGGAAATATTTTGCATTGATTGCATTCTAGGAATAGCAATAAAAATAAGCTCAATATTTTTAACATTATATGTGTATAATATATATACAATCCATAGGCAGTTCCCAAACGTGATTTATCAACAACATAGGCAACCATTGGCCAAATGATAACATTACGGATAGATGAACTTAATCCATATGGAATCTATAAGAGTAATATAAGTTATAAACGATACATAAAGTTGTAAGAATATACTATAATTGAAATGATAGATGGAAAAGAAAATATCAACGATGTATAGCATGACATTGCAAGAAAGAATACAGCAAGTACTAAAAATATCACTAAAAGTTAGTTAGAATATCATAGAATATATTACAAATTAGTGTATCATATCCAATATAGCTACTTATTGCTCCTAATAATGGAGACACAATAATAGCAACAATAATATAGTACCTATAAAAATTGTTATTAAGAAAACTATTAATAACCATAATAATAGTAGTACAAAAAAACTAATGGCCACAATGATATATAAAATACTCCGAATTTACTGTATTAATATTGGTATATTATAATAGAATAAATAAAAATATTGTCTAAGCTTGTAAAAATGAGTAGGCCAACATATAGCACTATACCATTGATACAATGTAAATAGTAGTATATGATATCATTTTAGATTTCTATCGTAAACTTTTTAGTATACAGTAATTTCAGTTAACAATGCACATATAGATAATCATTTTTTATTATAAAATATATATTAAAGTGGCCAATGTAGTGATTGATACGCTGACAAAAAAGTACCCTTGTATTTTTGAAGAAGTTAGTGGTGAATACAAGTATTTTTCAGAATAAATAGTTCTTAATTATATAAAATTTCAGTAATTAGTCAATGGATTAATAATTTTTAAAGAAAGAAATAGTATAAGAATTACATGGAAAAGCTGTTATAATTAGCTGTAGCTGAATATGACAATGAGCATATGACACAAAGTAGCCATAATTTTAAAGGCATCTTAAAAAAATCTTTCCATTCAAACAATTTTTCTACAATTAGTATAAGAATGGTTTTATAGATAATATTTAAATTAACTAATCACATATATAACATTAAATACCTTCATAATGCTTACTAATCATTTGGTATTTAATGGGTGATAAATATCGATCAATTATTCCCAAAATAATAGAGGTAACAAATGATATAATGCATACTGAAAATCCTATAATATATTATGTATAAATTAAAATCAATTTAACATATAATAAGTACCTAAACCAAATGTTGCTCCAAGAATTTCATTGTTTTTTAAATGCGGATACAATCTTCGAATATAATGGTAGAAATCATGCATAAAAAACATATTGGAAAATTCAGCCTATTATAATATTATTAATATAAAAAAAAAGATTTTAACATGGAGATTTGATTGCACAAATAGATAATATTGTTGTTCTCCATTAAATATTCACATTATCCATATTAATTCTTTAATGTTAAACTACTTAAAGCATTATAATTTCTTATATTATCATAATTACACAATTTTAAAAATTATTTAATTTAAATTTAGTGAAACATACAAAATATCAAACTATTCATCATCCATTTATCACATTACAAATCAACGTTTTGTTGCGCACGCAGTTCAATCAATTAAAAATAGTCCCCATAGGTGGATTGGTAGACTTTACTGAATAAAGTTAAGAATATAAGCCAAGAAAAAATATAAATATTTATTTGTAATAAAACTTTTTATTTTAGAACTTACATATATTAATTTAGGAAAAATTAAAATAATAATAGAAAATAATTACAAATTTTGAAAATAGCTGTAGGCTACTGAAAAATAAGACCATTGATTTTCCTTTAAAATAGATTGCACCATATTTATTAATAGCTACTTGAACGGATTCAGAAGAAAGACTATAAAAATTTGGATTTAAAAATAAACATATACAATATACTGACCCAAAAATAACTCTTCCGAAAATCATAAGCCAAAATATCTTTTTATAGCAACCATAAAGAAAAACAGCCTGTCCAATACAAACAAAAAATGTAAAAAGTACCAAAGAATATCTATAGTATAAAATAATAAGAATAGAAATTAATTGATACTAAGCTAGAGGTGTATTAATTACCCCAATCCTAAAAAATAATCTACAATTAAACCACTTCCTACAGCCATAAAAATGTTAGGAATTGCAGTAAATGACAACAACAAATCATATTTCACAGCAGTAATATTGATTACCTTTGAAATGGATTTATTAAAAAAAAGTCGAACTAACATTAAAAAAAACAATACACTCATAATTTCACTTTGCATGGAAAAAGGACCATCTTGACAAAAGTTTAGTCCTATAATAACCATTATATTTGTTTAAAAAATAATATTTTGAGTAATTTTTGTGGATACCTAGACCAGATGTACATACTAAGAAGATTATTAACACTTGAAAGGTAATAGATGGATATTTTCGCTTCATAATCTTATTGTAAGCATTTATACTGCACTTTACGTTTTTATGTGTTTCATTATTTTCATTTGTATTCAAATTCACCGTATCTACATTACTACTAAATATTATATGAAATTAATGCATTACAAATAAACTTAAATAAAAATAGATCTTATGAGTGTGAAATGCTAAAAGTATTTTTTATTTATCTAATTTAACTATAACTACCTCATGGCTGTTTTTTTTGACATTAAAGTGTTGTTATAATCAAGCTTAATACCTAATAGCATGCGTTATCTTACTACTATTTAAAACATCAATTATCACCATATTTGTCCTTATCAAGCCCTATTTAAACCACTTATAACATAAATAAGCTTATATATAATATAGATGTTATGTAATAGATGGCTGAAAATTAAAAAAAAATTCCCGTGAGGTCATACATTCTATAATGGGCGTGATTTAGTCAGTCATTCACGATACTAGACTAGTTTCTACTAACATAAGCTTTTATATTGCCTTATAGTCTATATATATTATTATATAGATAATCATATATAATAATTTAAAAAGAAGATCAAATTAAATGGTTCAATGTATTAAATTTGTGATTATCAGACTAAAAGCAATTGAATAAAGAGTACCATCTCGATATACAGCATTTTCTACAATAAATATATGATTTTGTTTATTATCTATCAATTACAAGTATTTTTTTAATAATAACACTAAAAACAATATCAATAGCTATTCTTCATACAATAAAACAAATAAGTAAACAAAACAGACCCAAACAGGTTCAACGACGTCTATTGTTTGTCACATAATATGTTACCTAGTATCATCACTTTTATATTTCCATGATTTTTATGATTCAATAGTCATTATTTATTAAAAATAGAAAAAATATGCACTAATTCTATCAATGTTGCCTCTTATATAGTAATTTTTAATCTTACAATACTTGCAAGTAATTTTTACAAAACTTGAAGGTCTCATCAACTATGTGCGTATACACGTTTGTGTGTTAAAAATCGATCCAAATATTTTTAAAGTAATGTTAAAACTCATTAGCTGTCAAAATTTATTGTACTACCATTGATTTATGTGTAAATAACTCAAACATTCTTCTCTAGCATATATTTACTATCAAGCATGTAACAGAAAAATTTATTTATAATCAAAAAAAATTCATTTTTTCACCATAAGATGGTTTTTAGTTGAATTATTATCCCACGTAAGATGAAAGGTACTATTTGGATAGAAACCTTCTTGACTGATTATACATTGGGAATCTTTTTTAGTATAAAACCTACGATCTGGAAAACATTAATTTACTATTAGATTCAAAGAGAGTCAATTATTTGATTATAAAAATACTTGTAGTAGAAAAAATTTTGAAACTATGTCCAGGATAATTTACCATAGTGCTTAAAAATATAAATATAGCTTCTATAGTTTCATGTGTAAGAAAATAAGCTTCAATTGTAGTCTTGTCAGGTAATTTGAATCTTAAAAGAGTCATAAGAGGAATAGATTTATCAGTTGGTATCAATTCTAAAGATTGGCGTTGTTTTGATGTCAAAAGAGTCTTAGCCAACTCATTTTTCCTTTTCAACATATCATATTGATCTTTAACATCATTAATATCCACATCAAACATTGAGTCTTCTAAATTTTTTTCCATTTTCTTTCTTGTTTTATCAGCATTTTTTGAGTCATACTGAATGATAGTTTCATTCCTTGAAAAAAGTTCATACTGATAAGGAATAAGATTTAATAAATCATTGAACCTATCCTTTAAATACTGTTCATTATGGATGTTACTATCAAAAACAAGAAATGAATTATTAAAATTGCGTTCATTATTGTCAGGCTCATTGCTAGGATGCAAATCTTGACATTGGTGCTCTTGTTCTATAAAACCCAAATACTCAAAAAGTTTAATTCCTAATTTGAGTGATAATACTTTTTCATTTAACGTTTTATTCGATTGACGTAATTTTTTATATCTTTCTTCATTTGGATGTGTATATATGTTTGTAACAATTTTTTTCAAAAGTTCCAATGCAGAAGTGACTTGTTCATCGGAATTTAATGTTTTGAATAATTTTATACATTTTATATCATCCATTTTTAATTCTTTATCACTTTCAATATCAAAACAATAATTAATGTGCTCCTTAAATGATGTTATAGTGCTTCTACCATTGCAAATCCAACATTTTAAGTATATATCATCACATGACGCTGATGACAACTCTTTTTTTTTATTTAAGGTATTCACATTGACTTTATCAGTAGTTTTATTCTTTAAAATTTCACTTAAAAGATTAACCATCCAATCCCTGCTAAAAATCTATACATCTACGTCCTTTAACGAATCATGCCGTTGGTAAACGAACCATTTGTAATCATGTAACTACAATCTGATACATGATAATAAACACAAATTTTAATTGAAAAAAATAAAACTTCCAATAAATAAAATCATCAAAATGTATGAATATTAATAAATATAAATCATTAAATAAATTATGTGATAAGAAAAAAAAATAAGTACTATTTAAAAAAATTTTAGCAACCAAACATTAAACTGTTTGGGTAATAGATAATACTAATAGATCTATTGCTTTATACTAATCTACAAGACGTCTTCCACTACCCCATACATGACTTCTAATGTTGGCAGACTCTGTTGATGTATTACCACCACCAGACGTATTAAATTGGTTAGTATTCATTTGGTCTATTCTATTAGGAAATATTTTTTTTCTAAATAATCCAATTAACCATAGAAATAATTAAAATGTAACTACACCCATCTAGGAGTATTAAGAAATTGTCTTCCACCAAATTCCATTGGATATTTGTAAACCAAGAAAAAATACAAATGGCCAACTAACATTCCAATCAATTCTTCCATTCCTCTAAAAATTATGTTAAAATTATTATTTTTACATATATCATCAAATAATATTTAAAAGTATTACCTAAAAAATAAGATAATCTCCATGAGAACTATGACATAAGGCAAATACATAGCCTATATAAATATAACAAATATGGTATATGGCTAAAAAATATAATTTATTTTTACCTTCATTCTAAAACCAAATAAAAATGATACTTCACGTTCACTATTAAGCTGTGACCAAACATATAATGCTGCCATAATTAAACTCTCACAAAGAAACTATTTTACAACATAAATATATGACATTTTATATTAGTTTTATTTTATAAATAAAAAAAAATCATACGAATATTCTATATATAAACAGAGAAACTATCTAAATGAAACAAATTAATATATTATAATTACATTTTTTTAGAATATACAGTTATAACTGTTGAAAAAAAGACCAACATATAAAAATAGTCACCTTCTCTCTCCGAAAAATTACCTATTTTTTAATTTTATACTTTATATAATGTTTTTGAATAAAATACCTGCTTGTAACCCCATTGAAACTGTATATAATAAATACATATTAACTAGAAACATATAGCCAGTTCTTGGTGTCAATGGATATGTAACTATGCAGGTGAATAGTCTCCAAATCTTATTTAAGATATAATTTAGCTTGGTAGTAAAAAAATTTAAATCTATTACCTCAAAGTTGTTTACCAAATCATCATATGTTAAAGCAAAATACATCAAAAGCTTTGGATTGACTCTACAACACAATGAAAATCCTAATGTCAATAAAAACCAATATTTGGTCATTCTTGGCATAGATGATATAAAATTTTGTACCACACCACCTCTACTACCATCCACCAATGTCATTTTAATCAAGCATGCGCACTGCTAAAATATAGATTTGACGTAAGAACTCGATTTATGTCCATTTGAAAGTATATTATACTTTGAAAATAGTTTTTATTTTCAAAATAACTAGACATTAAATATCAAGATGATGATAAAGTCTACATGATATATCTTAAGATAATAGCACTCTTTACTTGGTTAGTGGCAGTATAATTCATCATCCAAATATTAATTATGACTGTTTTTATATTTAATAGTGTATAATTTTTGTGGTTATTGATTCACAAAGGTAATACAAATAATATGATTGGGATACATGTAGCCAATTTTAGTATAAAACATACATTCAATAAATGAAACTCATTTAACTTTATGATAATTTAATTTTCAAGTTAACATGACACTATTTTACAATAGGAACAAAATTGCTAATATCTACAGATTGATAGAGAGCACAGATTTTAACACTGATTTAGGCTTTATCTAGTTTTTCTTGCATATTTATAAATCATGTATATGACAGATGCAGTATAATATCATTACCAACTAAAATAAAACCCAATACACAAAAATTGATATATTTAATTTAACCCCACCCAAGTCACATTCTTTTGTATTCTAGAATGATAAAATCCCTATCATTTATCATTATACATAACCTAAAAATACTGCTATATTCAAATTCGAAAATTTAATTAAAAAGCAATTTTTTTATAATCAACCAAAACGAGTACAAACTCAAGCTCACAATCAAGTTTACGATTTAAACCGATGGGCATAATGTTGGATGATATGTCTAAAAAACTAATTTTACCTCAATCATATACTTTTTATACTATTATTAGCCAATATAACAATAAATATAAAGTTAGATAAATTTTTTACAATTTTAATGTAAAATAAATAATTAGTGTAGGTTTTTTAGTATGAAAATAAGTTTCTATTCAACCAAACTAATTAAATTTTATTTCTTTCTAATATTTAAAATTTTTATTTTCTTAACAAATGTTTCTGTGAATGAATTCTAATGTAATTTTTAGCGCATGCCGAATCACCAATAAATGGAAAGGACTTGCACGTGACAGTATTAATCTTTTTTGAGTTTGTGATGGAACTGGAACAATTGGAAGTAGTCAAAGTATTTATAAAAATAAATATCCAATTGAAAAAAAAATTTACGTTTTTAAATATATAATGTATAGAATCCAATTTTAGAAAATAATAGTTTTGATATTAACAATTTTAAACAAGTAACTAGATACTCTATATTTCTACAATTAATAATAACTTCTAGAATTTAAAAATTGAAATTATTGAGCTTAAAGATAATTCCTTAGAATTTGATATGATTGGAGTTGATGTTTCTATAGCTAATGCAATACGACGTATAATTCTGTCAGATGTATCTTTATTTAGATGTGATATAGTTGTTAGATAATATTAAATTTTTTCATATTAATTTTATAGATTCCTAGTTGTGCTATAGAAAAAGTTTTGGTTGCCAACAATACAAGTATTGTACCAGATGAAGTAAGATAGTTAAATACAATTTTAACACAATATTTTTCAATTTTAAAAGGTTATAGCTCATCGTTTGGGATTAGTCCCTATTAATTTTGATCCTCAAATGTTAGATTATCCTGATAACAATATAAAATTGGATCAACTTGATGATTTACCACCAAATCAAGTATTAGTGTTTAATTTAACATGTAAATGCACAATATTACAAGATAATACTATTCAAAATAGTGCTGGTATATGGTGATTTATTGCTAATTTTTATTTATAATTATA
>JRUX01001409.1:0-139679 GCA_001407235.2 Kudoa iwatai
TAAGATAATGATTCTACTAAAAATGCTCTACGAAAATGTTTTATCAATTAGTGTTTGGCACAGCAAGTAGGGTGGCATGATGTAGTGCAAGTCTTTGTGCATACATAGGGACATGGAGGAGGTGGTGGTGGTGGTGCTGGAGCGCCTGGTAATCCAGGGGGTCCAGGGGGTCCAGGTGGTCCTGGCAAACCTGGCTGACCCATGTTTCCTCTTGGTCCCATTGGTCCCTATGTTGGTGTGAACATCAGTTATAGTGAAATATAAAAAATATTCTTATAATGGTAAAAAATTACTGCTGGGCCGTTTGGTCCTGGTGGTCCTGCAGCTGCTCCAGGTTGTCCGGGGGAACCAGCGCCACCAGGAAGACCTGGAGGTCCTGGAGGTCCTGGTGGTCCTGGTGGACCTTGAGGTCCAGGTTGTCCAGCAGGTCCAGGCGATCCTTGTGGACCTGGTGGTGGAGGCGGAAGAGCTGGAGCTGCAGCAGCTACACAACAAACTGGTAGACAAGCAGGAGCACAAACAGCCGGACATCCATAGTCACACACAGCTTGGGGACTTCGCTTTTCTAAATTTCAAAAAAATTTTTTTTCACGAATAAAACTCTTAATTTAAATGATTTACCAGATGATCTGGGAAGTGAAGCAAGTGTATAAGAGAATAGACATACAAGAATGGGAAGAGTGAACATGACCATTACCTTATTTTATGTGCCTACTGTGTTAAGTAAATTTTATGATTTATAATTAACAACACAATATTTTGGAACATTTTCAAATAGAAACAATAATAATTTAAGCTTCTATACATTGTTATGTTGTTGAAAGCTGCTGTTTATAGCAATTAAATGAATTGTTAACAAATCTCTCATGGTTACATTCAAACAAAATTTCAGTTTTGTTGAAATGTTAGGTAAAGTTTAGAAAGTGTTGAAACTATATGCTTATTTTAGTAAATTGAAAAAAAACATGAAAAGTTCATGGACATATTATTTCATATTGTACATGTTTATTGAATTCAGTTTTTCAATTAGTAATCAAATTTGATTTATTAGACTAATAATTATAATTATAATAGAAAAACGTTCACCTCAATTTTGTCCTTATGGATGCCCACCAAGCTGCTATCCTGCATGCACTCCTACATGTTGCGGAGGTAACCCGCCTGCTTCTGCTGCTATCGTAATTTCTGGGCCTCAAGGACCTCCTGGCCCACCAGGGCCGCCAGGTCAACCAGCACCACCAGTGATAATGCCACCACCCCCGCCTCCAGCTCCACCGCCAATACTGATACCACCACCAGCTCCATCACCGATACCAATGCCACCTCCAGCACCTAATCCAGCCGTTGGATATTGTCCTCCGATTTGTATTACCACATGCATTAAAAGCTGCCCATTACGTTGTTGTGCAGTATCAACCCCGCCCCCGCCTTTACCTCCACCTCCACCACCGCCCATACCTATCCTACCCCCTTGTACTCCAGTGCAGTGTACACAAGTTTTACCAACTGTTTGTAATCCAATAAGCTGTGCTCCACCTCCACCCGCTCCAACAGTTCCAATGTGTGGAATAAGACCATGTATTCCGTTACCTCCAGCACCTCCTCCAGTTACAACTTGTACAACATATCTCTGTGAAAGCCCACCTGTGGCTCCACCTGCACCCCCACCTCCATTACCCCCACCACCACCACCATGCGTTCCTTGTATAATACCCTCAAAACCTATTTGCTCTCCACAAGGTTGTGTAGTTCCTCCAATAAGTTGTTGTTAACTTTAAAAAGTGAATAAATATAATTTTTGAATTTTAACCCCATTAATATAGTTTACTAAGACATTTTTATTTAATTTTATTCTAATTTATTATTCATAATCTTGAAAAAATATCGATTTAAAAGTTTACTGTTAAATAGCATTCATTATCCTTATTTATAATATTCATATAAGTAAAACTTTACCTAAAATAAAGTTTTTAAACATAATTCTGTAAATTTTGGTTTTTTTAAATATATGTTTTAGTATAAGATAAAGAGTTTAAATAAATATACATTTTTTTGTATATATTGATACTTATAATTAATTTTAAGAGTATAATACTGGAAAAAAAACCCGGACTAGTAAATAATAAAATAATTAATGTTTTATATTTTATTAATTTTTTCACTTTATAAGCATTTTTAAACACTTTTTGTAACTAACTACAGTGATATTACAGTTTTCTCACCCAGTAGCTTTTTGATACACATGATAAAATAGAAATAACAAAATATTCATTCTAATTAATCTGTATAATAATGTTTTATTGTAGGCACAGGAATGTAGAATTATAAAGATATATGTAATACAAGCTTACACAAAAATAATCTCTTTCAGCATAACTCCAGCTCATATAAAGTATAGGTCCTTATTTGCTTAACAAGCTTATTTACCAATTAAACAATATCTAATCACAACACAATAACATCTCGTTATGATCTAAAAGTTTTTAAAGGAATATCAGTTGATAGTTTAAGGACAGAAAATTTTAAATCACTCAAACTTCTACAATACCCTTTTACGATTCATTTTCTGATAGCTAGTTGATTTTTTTATAATAAAATTTTGAAAGCTTTAAGATTAAACAGGGTCTAACCTATTCTATAGCTAAAAGGTTTCAAATAATATTATGTTTAAATGCAGTTAGAATTGATTTCGGTTATAATAAATAAATAATTATATCCTATCAGTAAAAAAACTGTAACACTATCAAACTACCCACAGAATCATTTTTTTAGTTAATAAACTTAAATTTTAACATTTTAATCCAATACATTACTCTTATTAAAGTAGCATCTAACTTGAATGGTTCTAAGATTTTGATTACATATAAAGTTAACCTTTAAAAATCTTTATCAAGCTTATACATCAAATATAGGCTCATAAACAAGTTTAATTGTTGTATAATGAAATAGCTTGGACACCTCACTGCAAGTGTCAGCTTTATTTTAACAATAGTTCAATAGCGTAGTATATATGTGATATCCGCTAGAAATTGGCATATTATATGGTAAAAATATCACACAGCTAAAATTTATCCACATGCCTACATTCATGTTTTAGTTGAAGTAACCAATATTTTATCATGACCGATTTTCCCACGGGGTTGTCCTAATTAGGGAACCAATCCTATTTTTTTATTGTTTGGTGTAATAAAGGCAGACTTAATAAATTATAAAAACTATACATCTCTCATATCTTTGCCCCACGCCTATTCTAATATAGAATAATCTAAAATTAGATTTAATTTCCTTGGAAGTGTATCTTGAAATGAAAATAAACTCATCACTTATCATTTTAAGAATATAAAATAAAATTTTTTATGGTGTGTAAAATATAAAAATTCTTTTTTATAATTAAACGTGTCATTTTAGGTTATAATATATAGACATTTTGTAGCTCTTCTCGCCAACAATAATAAACTGTGATATACACTCTAATAACTAATTTTAAGGAATCTAAAAGAAATTTATTGTAAAAAAAGGCAAAAAATTTATTTGAAACATAAAATCAAGCCTAAAAAAGAAGTTAGAAATGTATGAGTTTAGTAAAGCTGTTTTTAGAGTCCTTTTGCATCTTTAGTTCCCTTCATAATAACTTTAACGAAAATTTTATATTAGTCCTAAAAATAAATAAAGACAGAAATGATTATTGATATTTTAATTATAAATGAGAAAAATTTATATACGTTAAGTTTTAGCTTAATGAATGGTTAACACTTAAGCATTAAAAATAATAATTTTACTGTATTTTTTTTTTCAAATTTTACAACCAATGATCTACTAAATTGATACTAGATTTTAGTATCAGATTTATTAGAACCATTGATGGTGCAATTTAGATAATGTTAATCAGTGTAAACATCAGTCATAATCCTTTATTAATATTGAATGCGATTTATTTTTTAAAAATAAAAAATATAACTATTTGCAGTATTTTTTTCAAATATGATGTATATTTTAATAATTATCATAAATTTCTTTTTTTTAAGTGTATTGATTATAAAGTTGTCTGATCAGTTTTTTTAAGTGCAAATTTAAGTAAATATTAAAAAAATATAGAATTTATTGAAAACTTGAACACAGTCTGTCTTGAAAGACGCGCGCGCGCATTCCATGAAACATTAGTAGTGCTGCTGCTCTTAGTCCAAGATTTATAAAAAACTACTATTCCTGTATGTATGGATCTTTTTGAAGAAAAAACAAAAAGACTAATTATAACACACATTGTTAATGAAAATTTTAAGTCGTTTGCTGGAATACAACAACTTGGTCCATTTCATAAGTCATTCACATCCATTGTTGGACCAAATGGAAGTGGAAAATCAAATGTTATTGACTCCATATTGTTCGTTTTTGGATATAGATCTAGTAAGATTAGGTCAAAGAAATTGTCACACCTTATACACAAGTCTGAAAATCATGCTGACTGTAAACAATGCACTGTAGCAATCCATTTTGCTAGAATTGATGAAGCTAATAATGACCAAGTGTTGGAAAAGTTTGTAATTTCAAGAACAGCCCGCTTAGATAACACAAGTGACTATTATTTTAACTATGATACAAAAAAGACATTTAAAGAAATACAGCAGTTACTTCTTTCGTACGATATTGATGTGGAACACAACAGATTTTTAATATTACAAGGAGAAGTTGAGCAAATATCTTTAATGAAGCCTAAAGCCACTAATGAACATGAAGATGGTATATTGGAGTACTTAGAGGATATAATTGGAACAAATAAATTTATTGAACCCATAAATGAAATTAAGCACTCTTTAGAAGAGTTGAATGATTTACGAGCAGAGAAATACAATCGTGTAAAAGTAACTGAAAAAGAAAAAACAAACTTAGAACCTGCGCGCCAACAGGCTTTGGAATATATAGAGAAGGAGAAACAAAGAAACAGAATAAAATCAATAATTCTTTTAAATAAAATAAAAAAAGTTGAATCAGATAATGAGAAATTGTTATCAAAAAAATCAGATTTAGATGAACAATTATTAGCTTCTACATCTAAAAAGGATAAATATGAAAATGAACTGCAAAGTATTAATAGTGAAATTGAAGCACTTACAAACCAATTGGAACCTCTTACTAAGTGTGTTGATCAACTTAAACGTAAAATTGTTCAACTCGAAAAAGATCAAACTAAGCAATTACAACAAGAACAATATTTAAAAGACAAGATTGAACAATTAGAAAGTGAAATAAAAGACACCATCTTTAAGCAAACTGAAATATCTAGTTCGTATGATAAGATAAATAAAGCTTTACTTAATTTGGGTGATTCGAAAGAGAAATTGCAAGATGAACTGAAAGGTTACGAAGAAACATATAATACATTGATGATTGATGTGAAAAAGAGCACAAAAGATCTTACAAGAGAAAAAGCTGAGCTGGATGAAGTTATTTTAAAGAAAAATGAAGAGATAAATAAAATAAAACTAGACATTGATAATCTTAAAAGTCAGTGTGAAGAACTAAGGGCAAATGAAAAGAATATTATTTTACAAATAAAACAGCGTGAGGGTCAAATTAAAAATATTGAGATTTTTCTTCGTGAAAAGTAGCTCTTAAAATATTAAGCTTACCTACTTATATAACTATTAAAATTAATATTTTAGTGAAAATAATGATAAACTTACTCAAATTGAAGTTGAAAAACGTAACCTTGTTGAATTAAAACAAAGGCTTGATAAAATCAAAGCTGAAGAATCATCACTTATCGATAGTTATAAAGAAAAACACAGCTCTTTTGACCATATAAAAGCACAAAGGAATAATTCTAAGTTTAAAAACAAAATTGTAGAATTACTATTGAAAGCTCAAGCTAAAGGGGAATTGAAGGGAATTTATGGCCGAATGGGTGATCTTGCTTATATACCCCCTGAGTATGATTGTGCTGTTAGTACCGCTTTTCCTTCCCTCGATAACATTCTTGTGGAAAATATTGATATTGCAAATAATTGTGTAGAATTCCTTCGACAAAATAATCTTGGCACATCTACTTTTATTTGTTTGGACAAAATGAAAACATGGCGATCTAGAGTAGAGGAAACTAAAAATAATTTTCAAACGTATTATTAGTTTTTTATTGGTCATAAAACATTAAAAGCAGCTTAATAATATTAATTTTTTAAAAATAGACCTAACAATGTTCCAAGACTATTTGATCTGATTCAATTGACTGACATTAAATTTGAAACTGCTTTTTATTTCATAATGAGAGATACATTAGTGGCCAAATCAATGGAAGAAGCTACTTCTATTGCATTTCAAGTAACACCATCACTTATGCAATATTTATTCACGGAATACATTATATTTATGTTTACTGAATTTTAGTATATATATATATGATTTTCATTAAGATAAAATTTTTTAATTATTATTTTGTTTAAAACAAATTATACTACTTAATTATCTAACTCATGGGTTTACAGATTTTACTCTGAAGCGTATTGCTATATTAATTTTCAAATCATCTCAGTTAATCTAATACCGCATTATTGATTATTAAAAATTCCATTTTTTTACTTTTATATGCCTTCATAATCCTTTTTTTTTAATTTTTACATTTTATATGAAGTAATTGCTAATAGTAATATTTATGTAGAAGAAACAACGATGGAGAGTTGTCACATTGGCAGGTGAACTTGTAGAGAAATCAGGCACAATGAGTGGTGGTGGTTCACGTAAGACTACTGGAAGAATGCTAACAACTTTAGATAAGAATGGCCAATTTGGTAGTGGTAAAAATAAAAGAAGATTAAGTGATCTAGATGTACATAAACTTGAAATTGAAATAAATACACTGAAGAATAAAATCTCTGATCTAAAATCTGAGAAATCTAAGCTTATTTCAACAGTTGAGTCACTTTCTAAAGCGATACCGAAAAAAGAAACTGAGCTTCAAAAAATTTATATGGAAATTGATGGATCAAAAAACGAACTTGTAGAGTTAAATGATCAAATTGCTGGACTTCATAGGGAACTTGATAATGTTAAGCCAGATGAAGATAAATTGGACAAACTTAAGTCAGAAATTTCTCAAAAAAACCAAATACTTGATAAAGCAAATTCAGCCCTTAGTAAAGTTAAAATTAAAGTTGATGCTGTAAATGAAAAGATTTCCAATATTTCCAATAAAATACTTCAGCAAGTTCAATTTAAAATGAACTCAGTTACACGTCTTATTGAGCAGGTTTCTGGTGAAATCTCAAAAAATAATGCTTTTCTGTCCAATGGCAAAAAACAAGAAGAAAAACTTTTAAAAACGCTTCAAAGTCTAAACGAAGAATACAACAAAAATAAACAAAAACTTGCATCTATACTAGAAAAGAAAATAAAAAATACAATGAATGATACAATAACATTTGGAGAACAAAAAAATCTAATTGAAGATGAACTTTTATCAAAAGAAAAATTACTCGAGCAACACAAAGAAAAATTATGTGAATATCAAACTTGTGCTTCACGCTTGCAAACAGATATTGAAACTGAAAAGATGAGACTAGTCGATGTTAGAAATGATCTTGATAAAATTTCCTCTCAGTGTTCTACAGCCTATTGTACTATTACATCTATACAGAAAGAAGTAATTTTTTTCGTGTATTCCATAAATATTTTATACTTTATTTTAGATTGAACAATTGAATGTACCAGCTAATATGATTGAAGATTGGCAACAGTATAGTGATTCTTTTAATCAGCTGCATGGCCAACTTTTAGAGTTGGATCATTTTTTAAGTGAAAATAAAGTTAATCTTCAAGTTATTGATGAATATAAAGAAAAAGTGTCAGTCTACATGGAGAGAGTTGCTGAACTTGAGGAAATTACTCAAAAACGTGATAAATATCGCTTAGAAATTGAATCACTTTATAAACAACGTTTAAATAACTTTATGGAAGGATTTAGTATCATTAATTCTAAACTAAAAGAGTTCTATCGTCTTATTACACTTGGTGGGGATGCCGAATTAGAATTTGTTGATAGTTTGGACCCATTTGTTGAAGGCGTAGTTTTTAGGTGAATCTTGCATCAATTTATGAGTAATGCATATATCATATTCTAATCTTTTGCTTTATAAAGTGTGAGACCTCCCAATAAAAGCTGGAAAGTTATTGGTAATCTTTCTGGGGGTGAAAAAACTCTTAGTTCACTTGCGTTGGTAAGTTTATTTTTCTTGATAGATATGTGTGCTATATTATAATTAAAAGTTATGAGCTAAATAATAAATGCTTCAAAATAGGTATTTGCTCTGCATTATTACCGACCCTCTCCATTTTATGTTATGGATGAGATTGATGCTGCTCTTGATTTTAAAAATGTGTCAATTATTGCCAATTATATAAAGGTAAACTAGTCATGAATTTTTCTATTTTGCAATATGTTATATATTCTAATTTCATGCATTTAGGAAAGAACTAAGAATGCACAATTTATCATAATTAGTCTTCGCAATAATATGTTTGAATTAGCAAATGTCTTGGTGGGTATTTACAAAACAGATAATTGTACTAAATCTATTGCTGTTGATCCTTTTAAAATGATAACAATTGATTAATTTATTTTATCATCAACTATTTTGTGTAATAAATCAATGCTAGTCCATTTGTTTTCATAAATTTTGTAATATATAAGATAGGTGCTGTTAATGTTTGAATTTATGTTTAATTCATATCTACTCACACGTTCAATTTTTGAAAATATAAATAATTAGATTGAAAGTTATCTACTAAGAGTTTTTGTGATTCTTTAGGCTATAAATCTTTTTTTACATAACATTAGTCTTTACTAAGCAAAGCCTTGTCGATTTAATGGTCGAATGTTTTCCTCGGGTCATAGAATAAACTACTGTTTTAATAAGAGGTTTAAATTAATGATAAGGCATTTAAATGTGTCATTAATTTTTTAAGTTAGCAAAGTGTAGATGTTGCTCCCTAGTAGTTTAATTATCGTTGAGTTTTTTTTCAGCTGTCCATGCAGAAATTTTATCAAGTTTCGTTTTACGCGCATGTGGTCTTATGCTTAGTGGGTGTTTTATTAAAAGTGCTACATTCTTTAATTACAATTTCACATTAAAAATGGTATATCTATATATATAAATTTTTATATGAAATAGAAAATAACTTCACTATCTTTTAGTTTGTATGCTTTACAGCTTGCTCGTTCAATTATTCCCTAATCTATTTACTTCTTTGTTATTTATTAATGCAAGAATTAATTCTAACTTAATATTATTACAACAACCTTTATTTAACTATTTAAAGTAATAAGGACAACAAAATCTAATTTAAAAATATTAAAGTAAAATAAATTCAGTTCTTTCACATACACCCAACAAAGTAACACATTGGGTGCACTAGTTAATAGTTAAATGTAAGCTTCAAAAAAAAACATTCATTTCTTTAAAATAAGATTTGTATATTTTTACTCAATGATTATTTTGTGTTTTAAAAATAAGTGCAAATAACAAATGATACAGAGAATTAATATGCAATAGATAAACGTAACCCTAAGAATCTATCATCATTTTTGGTATACCTCTTGTTATTTTATATTTATATTTAGTCTCAGGACAAATAAGATATCCTTCTAGAACTTCAAAGCCAAAAAGTGCTTTATAGAGATGTTCTAAAAAAGTATCATTTGATAGAACATCTTCTGGTAATTGTTCGGGAAGATCGACATCAATTGATAACTACTACAGTAAAAAAAAATTGAACAGTATCTATTAATACTTGGTTCACTGCTTTAACAACTGCTTCATAGTTTAGACGTGGTAAGACTCCAATTAGAAAATTTTTGTTGTATTGAAACTCAACGGATTCTACTTTTATAGCCTAAAATATGTATATAAAACACAATAAAATTGAAGATACTTCTATATCTAGAGGGTAGTTATTTTTAACAGGCTGAATAGACGCAAGAAAGTTATGAGTAAATAGTTTCATGTGGCGCAAGCGCAATTAAAAAAACGTGCAAATATGGAGTAACACATAAAATTATATTTTAAAGATATGTTTAATTGATTAATAGATTTTTTTATCCCCAGAAAACACTAAATATAATAAGTTAAGATAATAAACGATGTATAACCTTAGATATGTTAATTCAGGCATGCCTGGTTCTGTTCCTCTTTGCACACCTAAATATTCATATAGTAGTAATATATTATGCAGTCAAAAACAATTATTAAATACCTAAATATATGATAAATGGTATTATTGTCCATCTGAAAAAATTTTGAAATAGATGCACCAAATCCATTTTAATAGAAGCAAATGACACGAGCCGAGAGAGATTACTATAATGACTGACGGCGCAGCTAGCAGGAGCATATCTATTGGTTAGTGTTCTACCTACATGGAAATGTTAATTTTATTTTCAAATTATTGAAAATTAATCTAATTACAAATGTAAATAGTTGTATATATTTTTACGTTAGAAATAGGATCTATAACAAAAGTTAGAGACCATAGAGGATGTTGAGGTTGCGTGGACATCTCAATTTTTTAGTTATATTTCGTTTGTGTTAAAATGTATTAAGTTTTTATTTAATAAAAAATATTTTCATATAAATTAAAATGGAGTGTAAAAAAATTATTAAAAGTTTAATCTTTTATTTTAACAATATCTTAAAAAGCTTAAATTAAATGCTCTATAAAAAATATGAAAAGGGATAGTATTGTATGCAATATTTATTATTTAGTTATTCTGAATTGCATAATTTTAATAAAAAATTAAAAAATTACAATTTAGAGATGATATACTAATTATTTTTATTAAGAATGAAAAGAATTAAATGTAATACACACTAAAAATCTAAAAAAAGATGGCCAATAATGGTTTAATATTTTTAATGTTATTTAACATTGTTTTTATTATTATAATAGTAATGTTAATATTTTATCTAATGTTTATACGTAAAAGTGAGACATTAATTATGTTATTAAGTATTGTTTGAAAAAACTAATTCATTAAAAATATAAATATTTAAAATACTGTTAAGTTTAAAATAGAGTTTTTTATAAGCATTATGTAGATCATCTTTTAATGAGATTAATCACTACTAACTATTTCTATCACTATTGTTGAACAATCATTAGTAGACGAAAATTTTGGATTTTATAACAGAAATTATTTCATTACTCTAGAAAAATAAAACTATAACTATCACAATATTATTGATTTTCTGTATGTTTAATAAGTAAAGCTAATGAAATAAGTCTGCAGAAGGAAATGTAGTATACATCAACCCAATTGAGGTATATATATATGAATAAATCCTTGTACTTTGAACACCAATGCTATAGAGTAGAGCTTTAGGATAAACAACCGGTAAACTGTATTCTGTAATTAAATTCATAAGATGATTACATCTCTATTAAAAGACATAATATGCTACTAGTCAAAAAAAACACTTGACCACTCTCCAAGGTAAACTTGTAGTTTCATACTGTAGTAGATAATAATGACTGCTTAAATATATGTGAAAACATAGAAGTATAATATAGTTAACTTTGTTTGAACTATATTCTTATGGTTCTAAAAAGAAAATAAGTAGTACAAATGTTTAATACTACAAAAAATGGTATATTTGTCTAGAATCTGACTAGCTACTATTAAAAAATTTCCATTATGTAATAAAAATATAATTTTTTTATATTTTACACGAGCAAACGTTTATATTGAATAAACGAAAAGATGATGCCTATTTTAAATAAAAATGCGCGCATGAAATTCAGCACAAATAGTGTGTTGTAACAATACAGACAAAAAGAAATAAAACTAACTCGCATGGTGAGATAAATAATCAATTCAAGAAATGATGCTATTAGATAGATAAACTGGTTATAGTCTTGATAAATTTTAAGCATATAAATATTAACAACAAACAACAGATTTAGGTACGTGTATGTTATTAGTTCAAGGCTTCTGGAAAATGAACAGATGATGTTACGGATACTTTTTTGACTAAAAATATTATAGTAACAATATACCTTTATGTTAATAGAAGATAATATCCCTTATCAATATAAAATTAATATTAAAAAGAGAATGAAAACTTAAAAATTTGCTATTAATTTATTAATATTTTAAAAAACAATAAATAATAGAACAATTTGGTACTTTTTGAGATATATATAAGATTTAACATAAAAATATTTGTATATTTAAAAGTAGGTAAAAGAAACTATTTTATGGGTGAATAAATTTAATAAAATAGGGCAATTATTTAGAATCAAACAGTTTTCAAGTAGAATTTGCATTTATAATCACAAACTTATAATTTAGTGTGCTTTAAGAAAGAAAATTAAAAAAAATTCTAATATTTTACATAGTTAATCAATACCATAAATGGATAAATTTAGTAACAAAAATATATTTTAGTTTACATTAATAGGGTGAATTCTAATAAGGTACTTCTAGTTTTGATTTTTTTATAATTTTAATAGACAACGATATTCCTATTAGTTAGTCTTGAATGGAATAAATAAATCATATAAAACTAGAATAACATAGCCAATTATTAAGTAGTTGCATTAGTCAAAAATAACAATATTCATATCTATGTAAATAATAAAATATTGAATTTTTTTTAGTGAATATGATTAAAAAAAATGTCTATAAAAATTATTTTAGATCATCAACGAAACAACCACGCGAACTATAACGATAAAGAACGAATTCTAAGGTTGTCGCTATCTAAAATCAGTAAGAAACTTTAAAAAAGTACTCATTGGAAAAAGTTGAATTTTTTAGAAATTATCATTTATTTAAAATTATATAATTACTTTTAACTTTATACACACTATTATAAAGTAATTGCAAAATTACTTTTTTTATGACAAAGGTGTACTAAAAATAATTACTTTTGGAACTAATTTTAGAGCCATTGGTAAGACTTAATTTACTGATAGTTTTAGTAATAGAATCATTGCTGTTTTCACCCTTTATAAGCCTAATGGAATACAATAAATGGATATTGGATGAATAAGTTTTACCTTTCTACGATTATTTTATCAAAAGATTCTAAATTTTTTAATGTATAAATTATTTTAAATACATGGACGATAATTTTAAAGTACGTTCGTCATAGTGGTTATCATTGTTAACCATTTTACTAAGGTTAAAATCACTTTTAATTTCGAAATTTTTTTCTCCTCTATATTACAATTAACTCATACATAAAAAACATATAAAAATCTTGTTTGTACACGTAATAAGGAAGATATTTGATAATTCCATCTAAAATAATTGGTTCAAAACGCTGAGCTAATAATAGTATGAACATTTGATACCAATCTTAGGTGACACATCTGATTGTATTTTGGGACAAAATGATGGTATTAAATTAAACTGTTCGTCTCTTGATATTATATTTTCACAAGATGAATTTAATTTTTTTGAGAGATAGTTATTAGACCTTTAAAAGGATGCACATACGATTTTTTATACCATATTTAATAATTACCGTGATAAATTTTTACAAAAAAACACTAAATAAATACAATTAACTAACATAATTAAGTGAAACGTATAATGAACATATATTGTATGGTAATATAAATTTTAAAGAGTGTTATAAATTAATTCAAAAAAAAATATAACCATTTAAGGAACTTGTATAGGAAAATTAACCAGATGCACCACTATTTAAGAAAAATTATATTTATTACTCCAATTATTAATCCTATCCCAACCGAATTTAAAATATTGTTAAATTCACCAAATGAAATAATATTTAGCTTTAATAGGAAAAATTTAATGCCATGTTACATATTGCGCATGTGCGAAGAATGAATTTTAAAAATAATTCAATGTAATGTATCAATTACATGAAGTAGCCATATCGAATTGAGCATTATAAGAAAGGCATGATTTTAGTGTTTTTGTCTTTATATTTTCTGAATTTAATGGTATTCAACAAAAATTAGTATAAATTTTACCAGCATCCGATAGACTTTTCTTGTGTCTATGAAATTAAAAAAAAATAAAGTATAATATTTTTGATTTTATAAATGGCATGATGATAATATGTTAAATTTTTTGGAAAAGCTTGGTATGCGTTGTACACGCGAATGCTTTATTCTAATCGATCGCACGTTTATTTATGCCTAAAATAAATTTAAAATTCTAGCTATTAAATAAAATTAGATTTATATTTTGTTTCAAAATTGACATAGGTAATAATGATTTCTCTAACCGAATAATTGCCAAGTTTTAAATGTTCATTCATACAAGTTTGAAAACAATAATATAAATGATAAAAAAAATTTATTAACAACCACTACATATGATATACAGCCCTTTAATCATAGCCATATTTATTATTTAAATTGCTTGCACATGCCATTTAAAACTAATAAGTTACTTTTTTTTTGATGCTGATTGGTGTATAGCAACACTTTTTATGCTTGACTTTCCATATAAAGTCATTTTACTGGAATGAAGATATTTAAATTTGTCACTGATGATAGAAGAGCCATTATCTACAAACGTATTTCCAATAATACTTCCATCTTTATAGACACCATATTTTGGTGTAATGTCTTGTTTTTCGGTTAAATATTTTAAGGAAAAATTTTTTCTATTGAATTTAGGCATGGTTGTCTATAGTTTAATTATGATTAGACATGGCGAAACAAAACTTAATAGGTTTATATAACAGAAATGATACTTTTTTTATCTTTCTATCATTTTTCATATTTTTAATAAGGTTTTTAATATTCAGTTGGATAGTGAGTCTATTATGATGACTACTACTGTTATTGGATTTTATTGTAGACTTTCGTCGAGGATATGATATAACATTGGTTATTTTTACTAGAATTTTTTTTGGTAATGCTAAACTATTACAACTAGGAAATGTATGAATTTTTTGGTGAATCATTCTATCATTCAAATTAAAGGTAAATGTGATAGTAATTGTGTGTAATATTACGGTTGAAAATGAGTAGTTTTTGAGTTGTCAAATAGGCTCATTTTTGAAATAAATGACTGATTCCATGTCATTACTCGTGCATTAGAAGCATTTTCTTTTGCTATGACTTTACAAGGTGATTTCTGTAAAAAAAGGCAATATATTTAGAAAAGAGTGTTTTATTCTAGTAAATTGTTAATATTTATGATTGGTTACCTCATATTGTAGATTTTTAAAGTGATCTATACGTGTTTTATAAATTATACATACTTAATGTAAAAATATGGTCAATTAAACTACCTACTCCATCAGTAAATTTATCGTCAGTTGTCGTTAATGTTTTGGTCGAATTAGTGTGTGCGAACCGTTCAAAGCGCATCAATTCTATTTGTCTCATGCATAATACTACAAAGTATAGCAATATTTTTTTATTTACTTCTAAATGTTTTTGCACTATATTTCACTGTTCTATTAAGAAAGCTGACAGAGGCAGTAAACCATTGCTTTTTTACTTTTTTGCTGCTTATTAGATCTATTTTTTTATTATGAATTGAGTTACCATTTAATATCTATATGAATATACCTTTTGTTGGCTGGATCTCATGTTGTAATGACCTTTGATCATCTGAATTTACACAATCATCTTCAATATCTAAATTGAT
The DNA here is from genome assembly GCA_001407235.2 of Kudoa iwatai. Taxonomy (NCBI): domain Eukaryota; kingdom Metazoa; phylum Cnidaria; class Myxozoa; order Multivalvulida; family Kudoidae; genus Kudoa; species Kudoa iwatai. The sequence goes on from JRUX01001409.1 coordinate 15,629, forward strand.
TATTGCTATTGTAATGCAATAGTATTGGGTGTAATATAATTCGTTTTTTTACAATAAAATAAAAAAAAACTAATATTTAACTTAGTGTTTGATATCCTATAAACAAAACATAAATCTAAAGATGATTAACTGCATGATATTTTGGAAAAATGCACTTTAATATTTAATGAATTTATTATGCATGGTTGAACTTTGACTTTATATTTAAATTTAATTTTATTAAATACTCTGAAACTAATTTTTTTAAACCTTCCTTTAATTTTTTGCATTAAAGCGAGGCATTTTTGTGACAACGTGATTATTATACTGGTATGATTGAGCTTATTATTTTTCCATCTTAAATATATAATTGTGAACAGTATTAAAAATTAAGAATATATACGTTAGTATACTAAACCATTATAACTGATATAGTAAAACATCATGTAAATATTCTACCTTTTAAATTCACAGTGATCAAATAGATTACTCACAGTAGTTCATTATTATTATGTGAATATTATCAGCTTTAATATTAATCATTTTGATATCAAAACAGTATTGGTTGAAAAAGTTAATAAAATTAAAAAGAGTTATAAACACTTTGTTGGTTATCAAACCAATATCCATAGCAACTATATCGAGCATGCGCATTGCGTTTAAGTGTGTAGATAGTATGATGGTGCGATTATCAAAATAAAACACAATTACCTATCATTCTGACATTTGATGTACACAGTTCTTTTTTTATTGTTATATTTGTTTTTTCATTATTCTGACTAATTTATCATATACATGAATTAATAACATAATATAGTTTATGCATAATCTAAAATTTAAATAAATCTAGCTTTCTTACATGTTTTTAAGTTGAATTTCTAAAATATTTTATAATAAATTTTTATAAAATGCTATAATTTTACAACCTTTAACAGTAGGATGACTATTTTTTGTATTTGATGATAAACAATTGTCTATCATGGTGGCTGAAAAACATTAAAAAAATTTATGTATAACAATTTGATAATTAATTACGTGAATAGTCTTTGTTTTTTATATTATTGCTGTGTTTTAATGAACATTCTTCTTGATCCATTACTAAATTGAAAGCATTATACTTTTGAACATTCCAACTATTATAATAATCCTCGTTGTTAGGTAGAGTTATTTATAAGAATAATTGAGTTGAAACATGTTTCATTTAATGGTGTTTACTTATATAGCATACTTGTTGGTTTAGGTTGAACTACAAGGCAATTGATAGTATTTGTATCATTTGGTGGTATACCTTTGCGCCCCACATTCTTGCAAGATATTGAATCCAATTGTTTCATTCAATTATGTGCGTATATATGAGAATTTTACTCCAATAATTACAGTAATACTATGTGATTACTAGCCAGTAGTTATATACTACCTAATTAACACACAAGGTGAAATCTGATGCGTCATCCGCAAAAGATATATGTAATAAATAAAATCACAAATAAGCTTACTCTATTCCATAAGTAGTTAAGCTAACACAAAATGACCACTATTTTAATAAGCAGTAGTAATGTAAAGAATATAAAATGTGATTGTGCAGTAGATTGTAAAATTTTATCCAAAAACAAATATAATAAATATACATAGAAGATTAGAATGAAAATAAGATAATCAATATTGCAACAATTATACACACTGCAAAATGTAAATTTCTAAACATTTGTTTATAGACGGCTAAATGCAATAAATTTTGTACGGTTTATATTCTTGGGACAGCAACTCCTCGTCCTCTACCCACTTATATATTGTAAATATAGTAATTAATTGCAAAAACCATAGATAATATAACATACTTTGAGCTTTAATGACAGCAAGCTTTCCAGCTCGAGCAGCAGCTTTACTTTGATTCATTCTTTTAAACATCGGTGCATTTTTTAACATATCTGGTAATATCATGAAACGGATTTTGCTACCACGTATAAAAACTTCTTGAATAGAGGTTGTACGACCATCACGACTGGTCATTGTGACTGTTTGTAGTATACAATTCATATTATCTTCAGAATTAATCATTTTGCCACGATAAACTTCACCATCAATTGTTTCAATCGTTACAATGTGTCCTTCAGCTTCATGCATCACTTTAACGGGAACTCCAAGCGACATGTTGTTTAATCTGTCCGCGCATTATCCGAACATTATTCCTGTGAATCAGTGTTTTTATGCTTCTATATACTTGATAATATAAAAAAAATAGAAATTGTAAAATTTAATGATTTCTATAGTGTAAAATAAAATAGTTATTTTATACTAGAGATTTTGACATCCAAAAATTAATAATTAGCCTTAATATGATCAATCTTTATTAACTATTACCCAATTTCTCTGTACATTTGTGATTATAATCTACTTTTCCATGTATCAGCTTCTTATTTATGTAAAATTACTCATTATATTTAAAATAAATAAGCTTTAATCTTGTGATGTATAGATAGAAGTTTATTATTAATCATTAGATTGTTCAGAATAATTTTTAACACTTTTATTATTATAAATGTAGTCTTATAATGTAAAAAATGATAGCAAATTACAAATCTTTACATTATCTTAATTACTTTATTATCATATCAAAAACTTATTATTCACACATTAAATGTTTTTAGTTTACCTATATTACCATTAATAAACTATTATAAAATATTTGTGAACATAAACCAAGCCCATTTAAATTATACATAGTATTTTATAACTCTTTGTCAATATTAAATAAAGGTTTATATATGACCAAACTATGAAACACTTTACTTGTTACTCTACTTAATCAGAATAGACTAATTTAACTAGCGTAATAATTTTACGTATAATTTAGTGGTACTTTTTCCAAGAGAACATTGCTCACGTATCAAAAAAAAAGCCAAAACCAATTTTTAATATGACAGCGCATGTAAAACTTCAAATTGAACTACTTTTATTGGCTGGTTTACAAATATTTAGTTCTAGACTGCATATACATTGACATTTTTAAATATACAAATATAGATTTATGTCTGACAATAATATCAGAAGAATAAAGCATACATAAAGGTATAATGCGACGTGATTCATTACGGTGGAATCTATGATACCATAAGACTAGGCTAGCATTTTAGCCTTGTAAGTAACTAGCTAAAAATTGATTATTAGCTTTATTAAAAGTATGTTAATGTAGAATTTGCTTTTATATTGAAAAAAGTCAATTTTATATAGTACTACTTTTAAAAACAACCCTTTCAGTTAAATAAATTAAAAATCAGGAGAAATACGTAGTTAAAATGTATTAAATATTATTTGATTCATTTTTTTTTAAATTTTTTAACTTAAAAACTACGAGCATTAACTAACATAATTCTAATACTGTAAATAATCATTTGTGAGGATGATACTATTGATACTATTAGAACTACTGGAGCAAAATGTTTCTGATAAAAATCAGCTATTTGTAGCGAAAATTCATATATGCGATAACAGTGTTTCTTATAATTTAACTGAATATTAATTTGCATAAAATTAAAGTCTAGCATTTGGCAAATAAATATATCATCATCCATCTTCAATAATTGTATGGCAAATACATTAAGAAATGTTTCCCTAAATTAGTAAAAATTAAAAGTTTGTCCGTTTTAATCTTATTTTTGGTGGGTTATAATTTTACTTTGGTTCAGTATCTGCACAATTATAATTAAAACAATTATTTTGAATGGACCATAAAAAAAAGCTTGATCAGTCAGTTAGTTAATGGTTAAAATAGAAAACAAATTACAAATTAACACAGTTTTTTTTAATGTGAAATCATTTTTTTTAATTCAAATATTTTATATGTGTAGGAGATTCACTACGCCATGGTGTAGTACCAGTAACAGTCGATGAGTTTGTTCTATTATCATCATTATCTATTATTAAATCAAACTTCGTTGAGATAATATGTTTCCTTAATTATTGATAATTAAATTAAACATATTTTTTATTTAAAATAAAATATAAACTTTGGTTTATTGAATTTTTTCATTTGATGGTATGCCTTCAAAGTAGTTATATCAATTTCATCATCGTCATAATTAGTAGTCAGTGTTCCAATACCAGATTTATCATTTGGTCGACGATAGTCAGCAACTATTGCTGATTTGATTCCTTGACTATTTTTACCAAGTGATTCACCATCTCTCCAACCGTACTTTTTCATAAGAGAGATTGCAAATTTAGATACTTTAAAAGATTGTGGTGGGTGTAAATTAGATGAAGAAATTCCTGTTTTTAAATTTTTCATGATTTTCATTTTTAATAGTTGTCCTTCTGGTGTATTTTCTAGTACTATATTGTATATATATATATACTTTAATAATTATAACAGAAAGAAATACGATGATCTTGTTCTAAATCACTAGTTTCATAAATTTCGGTATCAACATCCCAGTCATTAGCTGTCTCTTCGTCAAAATCCGTTTTACCTTCATGCGACTTCCATATGATGTCATCTGTATGGAAAACAAGACCACTTCCCCCTTTTTCCCACACAACTTCCATCTCTTCCTCATATAGTCTTGGTTTTGTTCTTTGTTGTTCATCAATATCATTATATAAAGATTCATATCGGTCCCATTCTTCAATTTCAGCGCTATCGACATTAATAAGATTGTACAATGTTTTTTTGTTAATTTTTGAAAAATTAATAGGACCTTCATCTTGTTTTAACTTTAAGAGGTTGATTCCACTAATATTTTCTCCGAATGTACTTGAATAATTTAACGGAACTTTTCCATAAATGTTATTACACTTGGTAACTAATAAGCTATCACATATTCCAAGTCTTTTTAAAATATTAGATGGCATTTGACAATTAGTTATAGATTGTTTAAAAAATTCTAATGGAGTACCTACATTTCCCTGTGGTAATACTTTGAATGGTGGTTTAAATTCAATTAAATCTAAATTTTTTACATTTTATTTTAAAAATTTAAAATCTATACTTTTTATATGTGCAATAGAATCTCCATTATTGATAGGTAACAGTAATACACGCTCAGTATGATCATATTCATTTTTAAAATTAAACCATATTGAGTTATTATACTTTAAAAAAAACTTTTCAAAAAATTCTTCTTTTAATTCAAAAAAAGAACATAAAAATTTCAAGTTAATGGAAGGACATTTGGTACCTTCTCTTTCAATAAAGCTACTAACATTTTCACATACCTTTCTATGTCTATAATGAAAACATATGAATGCTTTAGCTTCCACATACTCCGAGAAAAAGTTTCTTAAATCTTTGGAACGATATCTTATTGGTACATTACCTAGAAGGAATAAAGGCATCGCATCCCTTGACAACGAAATCCGAACGCATGCGTAGGTCGATGGTAGATTGAACCAACTCTGAAAAAATCTCGATTGTGCTACTTGCACAAAAGTTAAGATAGGAATGCATTGTTAATAATTTGGTAACATTAAATTAAGAATTTTATAAAAAAAAAGATTCTAGAAATTATTTAATGATACAAATTAAATCCTATTATTGCAATAAAATATATGTACTACTAGTTTTTTAAATTATTCAATAGATTGTAGTAGCATGTTCGTTTAAATTAGCTAAGCAATGAAATTATTTGATTTTTTAATATGAATTAGAAAAACAAAAATAAATCAATACAAATATGGATTTTGATAAGTTATTCTAACTACAAGTTATCTGATACTGGAATGGTCATAGTTCCATACATTTCATTCCATGTATGATAGACATGAAGATCATTCGGAGAAACACTGGATTTAACAAGTTTTAAAGCAGACTCAAAATCTTTTAGAGTAATAGGAGGTACATCATTCACATTTATCGTACAAATATCATCCATCACAGCTCTAAGTGGTGATATAGCCGCTTCTTTGCACAAATTTGTGACATCAGCACCCGAATATCCTTACGTATAAAATTTTTTTATTTAATATATATCACAAGTGAATAAAGTAGTAATTATTAGGAACAAAATATACCGTCTGTTTTTTTAACAATAATATCAATTTCAAAGTCGGAAATAGTATTTTTTTGATTTTTCAATAAACGTTGAATTATTTGTTTTCTAGCTGCAGCATCTGGAAGTGGAATGTACAGTTTTTTTACAAGACGACGTCTAGCTGCCTCATCAAGTTCTTGTGGACGATTGGTGGCGCCAATAACTAGAACTCTTTCATCTTCAAAACAACCACATCCATCCTTAAATAATAAAAATTATAAAAAATATTTATGGTTAAAATAATTTTCATAAATAAAGACTAGTTGAACGAGGAATTCTGTTTTGATTCTGCGTGAAGACTCATGTTCGCCATCACAACGTTGTGTCAGCAAAGAATCAATCTCATCAATGAATATGACTGATGGTTGATAGTGTTTAGCAACGGCAAATAATGATCGAACCATCTTTTCTCCTTCTCCAACCTAATTGTTAAAAAATATGAGACAAAATATTATTATGAAGTAAAATATATAGCTAAGAAGTATAAACCCATTTTGAGGTAAGCGATGATGCACTTATACTGAAAAAGGTTGCCTTTGACTTGGAAGCAATACATTTGCCTTTATTTACTGAAACCACGACATAAAATTTTGTAAATAGTACCTATTAGAGTTTTTCCAGTTCCTGGCGGACCAAACAATAAAACACCTTTTGGAGGTCCTCGCAATCCAGTAAATATATCCCTATGGTACAGTAAATAATCTTCTATAGTTCAAATTATATGCTAATGCTTTTTAACTTTACAAAAAGACTGAAAATCATTTATTCAAAAAATAATATTAAAATAGTGTAGTTTTTGCAATATGAAATAGGTTAACCAATTTTTAAGGTTTATTTATTTAATGGGATTATTAAAATATTATAGTTCAGTATTTTAACACTATAAAGACTATAAAGAGCACTGCACATTCGTATTTTAGTAGTAATTAACACAAATTCAACTAAAAGTTTCAGAATATTTCAAAAAATGAATGAAACCGTTTTTAGTAATACACAAATAATTTATTTAAATAAAAGAATGTTTTTACAATAATAAGTTAGCTAAGATAGCAATAAGACGCATTATATTTAGTCATAATAATACCATGTAGCAGTAAATAATGTTAAAAAATAGATATAAGCTTATTTTTAATAACATAACTAGAAATTAAAAATTTTTAGTTTAAACTTTAAAAATTATAAAATTGATTAATAGGTATTTATTAACTGTTTATGCAACGAAAAAAAAATTAAACCCTCATAAAATTTTTGTACCAGATACAATTTAAGTATATATTGATATTACGGTCTTAACATGGGCCAAATAATTATTTCTTTAATGGTACTTTTAGCGAATTCCAAGCCAGCAACATCATCCCAATCAACTGGTAAGCTTTTATCTAAAATCTTAAAATTTATATAGGATATAAAATTAAATAAGAGTAGACAACGTAAGAACTTACTTCATTTAGTATTAGTTCAACCATTTTAGGTTCGATTCCTTTTATTTCAGGAACATCGGAGGGTGGTTGTTCTCTAGACGTAATTTAAAAAAATTTTTTTTAATTATATTAGACAGAGTGAAGTACTTTTTAATGATTGATTGAGGTTTTGACATACATGAAGTCTGCCGTGAGCTATTATTAGCTGTAGATCTTGAAAGCCCAAGACTTTTATTACTACAAATGTTATATATCTATGTTATTATAGTAAATAAGTAGTTGCAATTACTTTCTGTTGGATATATTTGGCAAAACAGATTCATTGTTATTGTTACATTGTGACTTTACAAGTTTAGAGTTATTATTACCAGCGGCCCACTTTAATTGATATGAACATTGATTATTGTAAAAAATACACTACTAATAAAATACATCTTTTCCTGAGGCAGTTTTGAAATAAGTATCACATTTCTGAAATAAAAAGATAAATTTATTGAACTATTTGTGTGAATATACTACTGCATTTTCATCGTTAATAACTTCTTTATTTTCTGAACCTACATGTTATATGTTTATTTTTAGGTTATAAAGTTTTAAGGAATGTTTTACTTTTTAATAGAGATCGGGCAGAACGTTTTACAGGAAATGTATCATGTTGAATAGATTTAGTAACAATTGTACCATCATTTGAATGGTTAAGGCTTTTAAGATTAAAAATCCTTGCGAGATCATTTTGAAAGACAGGATCATTATTATCAATAGTAAGCATTCTCTTTGCTTAACAATTAAATTTATTTTAATTAAAATAAAAGGCCAAATTTTTTGAGAGAAGGTATTTATTATGTGTAAATAGTTAGAAATAATACATTTATTAAAAAAATCAATTAAAACTTGTTATAGCAATATTTTTAACTATATAATTCATAGAATAATTTTGTTTAAGTTTTTAAAAGAATTCTAGATCTTATTACAGCTAATAATAATGAATACTAATCACTAGTCAATCACACATTAATATGAATATTTATTTATCCAAAAAAAATAATGTACCACATGATTCCAGAGGAACTAGATTAAAACGTCAAAAACATAATAAAAATTATACATAATTACATTTGGATGAAATATTTTCCTCTAAATTATTAATAACGATATTTGTAGTGACATCATTTTTGATATAATATATTTCATCCCTAAAAAATATTCATATTGAAAATTTTGTACATATTTGAAAGCTAGCTGACTTAATTTTAATTTTAACCATTAGGAATCTACTAGTAAATATTATTGGTAAATAAATAAATATAAGCAATAATTGTCGTATGTACTTAAATAAATTTTTTTTAAACGCATAATGACGAATTTTAGTTAGTTAAACATACGTATTTGTAGGTTCACCATCATTAACATCTTCTAGAGAAGCACTAGCAAGTGATGTTATTATGGAGGCTTTATAAGGTGCATTAAAATTATCATCATATATAAGTCGCATTATATTTAAAAAATTAGTTTTCTTTTCCATAGTATTCAGCAATTTTTTAAAAGACACCGATAAAGACCTTAAAATAAGCGAACTTAATGCTATAATCAATGCGCATACTCCCTCCATAAAGTGTATGCTACAGATATCCATAAACTAAAAGTTTTTAAAATAGTTCTATTTAAAAATTCGATATATATACTAATAAGTTTATTATAAATTTTTGATTTAAAAATTAATAATATATTACAAATATGAAAAAAAAAATGCATATTGTATTCTCCTGTCGAATATGGACGATTCATATCGATATTGTTTGATGGTAGGGTTACGTAATGGAGTCTTCTTGTAACGATAATAAAGAAATTGAGGTAGTTGAACTGGAAATCTAAATAAAATAAATGGTTTATTTATCTCTAGGATATATTTACAACATATTTAAGTGAACCTTTTTCCGTCGAAGTTCAAGAAGGCGATAATGCAAAAGTTTCAACTAATGATCCATTATCGGAGGATGTTATAAATGACTGGCTAGGTAAACTTTTAAATCCAACTACTAGAGATGCTGCATTAGCATTTTTATGGTTAGTTACACTTGTTGATAATATGGAATTGCTGATTTATTTGTTTATATAGTAAACACAGATTTTCTATACCTAACCTAGCTAGTATATTATGGAATTCGTTTGGTAATTTAAATCGATACATCCTATTAAAACACTTTGGTTAATATACTGTGATATTAATGATAGGTGTTGTTACGTCATTTGTGTATGATATATCCACATCATTTGTATATGTTGTTACATCAACAATGGAGGTAGAATCTAGTACTATTATTAAATTTCTAATTTTATTAATGAACCATTTAGAGTACACATTGCAAAAGAATATGTAATGAATTGGCTTTAATACATTTAATGGCTATTAATCCTAGTACTCGTCCATTTTTACTAAAAGGTAAATCCAAAATTATGTTAATATTTTACTTTATTGGTATTTAGCAAATTTACCAATTTTTTTGTACCCATTAGTGAGAAGTACAAGCAAATCTCCACAGTTTGATTATATACGTCTATCTTGTGTGATCATATTGAGTGCGTTAGTTGCGGTAACTATAGAAACTTTTATCAATGTTATCTGTAAAATGTGTATAAAACTTGTAGTGAAATATTTTTGTTGTATTATTAGAAAAGTGGAACGTTTGACAATTATTTTTTCTTTAATATTGTATAAAATTTAAATAAAAATAAAGTGTGAATATTATTTTTTTATCGTTTAAAGTTTTTGATTCCGTTTTTTTTAATATTATTCATATTCAGAAGATTTGATCATATTAACTATAGTTTGATGACCCTGAAACTACTGCATATGTTTTATCCACTGAATTGATCCCTCTTTGTTTAAGTTCTCTTGAAAGTGATCGACTTTTATGCACAATTGTATGATTCATATGTGTTACTATATGATTGAATTACAATAGTTTGGTTTTTAACATTGTAGGTTGCTACAAAAACCATTGGAAAATTGCTTAGTGATGAAGTTGGTCTCCAGTATACATGCAACACTTATGATCGATTTAGTAGAATTGTTCTTTCACTTGTAATTAATCGCATAAGTCTACTTATTTATTTTTAAAAATTTGCGCATATTTTTCATTGATATATTTTATAACAATTTACATCATCATATAACCTCAATGTATTATATAATTGTTATATGTATAATTTCTTTTACTGTTGGCTAATTGTTATGTTAATAATTTAGATATAATTTATTGTTTTAATTCTAAATAAAATTGAAATTTTATAGTCAAGAGTTACCAATCACCTAAAGACAAAGCCAAGCCTTATTTTACTGAAACTTATTTTGAAATGTTTTTGTAGTTTGACCAATAACTCAATGTAGTAGAACTTTGTGCACTGTTTGATAATTGACATTCCTTTAGGGCTGTATTAGCACTCTCTGACAATATACCTACATGTCTTATTGATGGAACATTTGACGATATTGCAAAAGATGATGATGAATGTAAGCGTATGTTTAAAACCCTTGCTATTAACGTTTCAAATCTTCCATCTTCATCCGACAGGCCCTTAACATTAAGAGAATCCACAAGTATGGAAAAAAATGTTCAGGATTGTGGTCATTATTTTGATTCTGTAAATATCAGCCATTAATATCAATCTCAATGACTGTACTGCTACTTTAAAGTTGTGGCTAGTTACTTTTCTCTTTTATTAAAATGTATTACATTATTGATCTTTTAATTTTTTAAATGATTAAAATATGTTGTTATTATTTGTATCGTAATGTAATCTTTCATAATATATTTTGAATAATGTACTGAGAATATTTTGCTACTCATTAAAATGTTTATATATTGCTGACAGTTGTTCAGATATATATTTGACATTTTTTCATATTGTACCGTATTGTTTCGAGTAGGCACTGTCTTTCCTAATATTCAGGCTTATCTAATTAGTTGCAAAATTTAATTTGTATATATTAGCTATACATTACATTTACTAAATCGTTATGGACAATTCATTTGTAATGGACTTGCCTACATATTATTATTGCTTATTTTTGGATTACATCATACTAAATGAGCATTTTATAGATACCATACTTAGTAGATATTATGGTAAAATAAAAAATATTGATTATAGAATATAAGATGCAAAATAATAGTCTCAATTATTAATTTAGAATAGATAGTCCTAGTATTTAGAATTTTAGTTAATACTGTAATTTGTGGTTAATGTTTTAAAATAACTATTATTGTCCTGTGCAATAATTGTCATTACATTTATAGTCATAATCATCAATATAAATGTAGATATTTTCTTTATTTTAATATGTAAAATTATATAAAATAATGAAATTATATGAAATAACGTGAATTTAAAGGCAAATTTATTATGAAAGTGTGAAACTAATATTGAATATCAACAAAAGATAGTATTTGAAAAACTATATAGAATAAAGTTAATTAGAATTATTTGAGGAAGCATAAAATTAGTGATTAACAATAATAAAGAAGTTTACGTATAAGAAAAATATAAGAATTCATGATTTTTATATCAAATAACAAGAAAGTAAATATGAAGTTACAATTTTCATCTATTTTTAATGTATTTGATGGAAAAATTTAAATATGTTTGTTGTAAATAGTGATAACAAGAAAGTTGCGATTGCTATAAAGATGGTTATGTGTGTAAATTCTTTCAAAAGCGCATTTAAGTGCATATGACAGCGGTGGGATTCGAACCCACGCCACCGAAGTGACTGGAGCCTAAATCCAGCGCCTTAGACCACTCGGCCACGCTGTCCACCGGATACAAAGTGATATTAATCCTTTTTTATAACCTCATTTTAAATATTAAAATTTAACTTTAATTAGTTTACTTTTAATAAAATATTCTAATTTTATTTATTCATTAAAAAATGATGAAATTAATTATCATACATTCTTTTATGTTATTTACAGTTTGATACCACATTCTTTTTACATGGCTGTCAAATAAATTATCAAAATAATGATAACTGTAACAAATATTATTATGAGTTTATAATGAAAGCTTCATTTTGACATACGTTTTTCAATTGATTATGGGATAATGCTGTTTATGAGTTATTTATGTAATAAATAATCGCTTTTGAAGTGGTTTGCCAATAAAATTTTGTAGAGTTTGATAAAAATTTTATAATGTTTAGTTAAAATATATCGTATAAATCTTTCTAAATTAGGTCAAAATAGAAAAATTTTGACCATTGTTTTTTGTAATACATGAATCATTCTATTATTTTGGTTATGTTAAGATTATTCAATTTAACATGAAAGTAATAATAGGATTGCTATTTTTTAAATGTAACCTGGATTTCGACTAAGTTTTGAAGGGTTAGTTAACCAATTCGGTATATTTTGAGAAAATTTGAAATTAAGGGCTTTTTAGCTGCTGTGCAGCCAAAAAAACAATATCTTTCTCGGTGTTTTAAAAAAACACAAAAAATTAAAAACATATGGTCTTTTTTATGGATTTAAGGTGAAATATGTGAATTATTTATGCATCTACTTTGAAATAGATTGCATTTAACATTTCTTCATCTATTAACCAGATAGTTGTATGATTTCTGTAAAAAAACTAACATGATATAGAGTTAAAAAATAAATGTTTTTATGTATGTTAATAGTGGTATACCTGAGAATTAGTTCCATTTAATATAATAAGAAATGAGTCCTTTTTGTAGGATGGAATTACTAAAAATTGTGTTACAATTATAAAAAGAAGTATAAACGAAATTTATACATTTTTTTACGTCAAAACGAATTAAAAAGCTCATTGAAACAAACACAAACCACTAAAAATGCCTTATATTGTAGGGTTGGTGGCTGGATTGTAATTAGCTATATGCAGAATATAATTTTTCATAGAAAAATATTCATTTATTATAAATGATGTTTTATCATATTCGTAAATTTATAAAAGAGATAATTCTTCATTTTATTTTTCTTACATTGGTCGAACGATCTCATAAGCCAGAAACTCACTTTATACGAGTATTGTCCAATTAAAATATCTATCATGGAGTAATTTTTATGCATTGGAAGTTTGCGTAAATATTAGGTTATGTTGTATGTAATCTGAGTATATTAACATTAAACTTTATATTTCATGTTATCTGTGGTTTTAAAATGTAACAAGTTTATTTTCTATGAGTTAAAACTTATATATCTAATTCCAAATAATATAATCATGTGCACTTGTTGATATACTATTCATCAACAAACTCTTAGTTAACATTCACACTATATAAAGGTAAATATTTTTAATATAATATGTTTTTATTGATGAATTATTAAATGAGAGAGTGCAGGTTAAAAAACTATTTAATATTCATACAAAATAGTGCAATTATAAGGTGAAAATATAATTATGTAATAAAAAATGAACTAAAATGATTTTAATAAAATATTCTGGAGTGTTTTTTTTAAGTAGATTCATTTGGCGTGTTATTCTGATCGTCACTATCATTAGAATCACTATCATCGCTAGAATGAGTTTTCTAAAATTTAGAATAATTAAATAATATATATATTTATTGTTAATTAAATACTTGAAAGTCATTTGTATTAGAAGAATTAAGTTTTTTAAGTTTATTACGTCTATTTTGGAACCAAATTTTGACTTGTTTTTCTGAAATTTCAAGTTGCTTAGCAAGTTCTGCTCTTTCTCCAAGTGTAATATATTCATTTTTATTAAAAACAGACTCTAAAATGTCAGTTTGGTGTTTTGTAAATATAGTTCGTTGTTTTCGTTTCTTTTTTAATCCAATATGATTTCTAAACTCTTCACTAAATCTATAACTTTCTAGTAGTTTAAGATAGCTTTCCTCGCTAAGAACAACTTTTTTTTGATGATCATCTTAAAATATAAAAATTTAATAATCAAAAAAAAAATAATAATGAATAAAAATACCATAATTTTCAACGTTGTCAAATTCTGAGAGATTATGTTTTAATGAAATTGATGAATGATAACTTGGAGATGATTGTAATTGTTTTGGTGTATACATTGGAGGAGCTTCACATGAAAATGATTGATTATTTCTTGAAAGTTCAGGGCAATTTGCAATATGTGAACTATTTGAATAATAAGAGTATACATTACATGGATAAAATGGATATTTATATTTTTCCCATCCATAAAGTTTATACTGTTTATTTCCGATATTAGTCGGGTTGTAAGAATGTGGTTTTTGATTGCTATGGTGACCAGGAAAAATATCTCTATTATAGTTATAAATATAATTGAAATAACTTCAATAGCTTTATATAAAATTATTAGCATACGAGTCAAAATAATAAAGCCTTTGTGGATGTGAATCAAACTTATGGGGTTTCAAATAGTAACAATCTATAAGTGATGGTGATTCAATTTGATTTTTGTGTTCTTTCGATTCCTCATTTGTGCTGTTATTTAACAATGAATCAATAAGAAATGAAGGTGTTGGTTTAGTATTGGACATTATAGTTCAATTGTAGTTCTATTCGAGCTAAGTGCCCGATGTTAATATTATACGATAAAAATGTCTCGCGGGGCTTTAATTATAGTTATTATCCTTTTTTAATCATAAATATTGACTATTTACTTTGATACTAATATAAGTTGATTTTATTTATATATTTTTGAAATTTTAATACTATTTCAATTGAAAATATTGATTTAGATGGGAAATATTTGTTAAAGTAGATCAATTTCCCATGAAATCCATTTGACTACTCTAATATTCCTACTTCAATAAATAAATGACCATAAGGGGATTTCTTGTAAACAGTAGCTACTTATAATTATCATATATAGTTGATAGAATTGTTATCCCAAGAGGATAGTCCTATTGTTTTGAACTAAACAACACACAACAAATTTGTAATTTAGTTCTAAGTGTATATTGTCAATTAAGTGTGATTAAAGGGATCATTTTAACTAAGAGATGCTACTTTTTATTGTTTAGTCTTGTATCATTATTTTTATCCATTAAATTGATTCCATCATATAAATTGTATATCTCTCTATACGATCGTTGAAAATGTTTACTAATTGCTATTTTGTTTCCTGTTATCAAACTATAAGTCCCCTTTATAAATTATATCCTATTTATATAGGTAGAAAATTAAAGTACAAATTAACTTTTATATCTACTTAAAAGTTCAATTTTTATACAACCAATTGAAATAATATAAACGAAATAATAATTTTTAATACAAAAAATTAAAATGATATTATCATTGTTTGCTTAAAGAATTACCTATTTTATATTTATAATACCATTGTATCATCATTCTATGCATACGGAAGTACTCTTGAAAATTCTTATTAAACTATAACTTCTTCTTACAATCAATTAACACTGTAGTAATGTGTGTTAATCTTTTAGGTGAAATTAAATATCTATACACTATATTATTACTTGTTAGTTGTAATAATTTATGATAATAGAATATAAAATACTTTATAGTAAACAGTCCCGAGAAATTGTTTATAAAATAACCAAAACCATATACTAGCTACATGATATCATTAAATGTGTGTTCATACATTCAGGTTACGTTAATGAACATAATTAACCGCGCGCGCATATTGTGGAAAAGAAATCCACGTGAGTATCATGTTAAGATTGGCCAATTCTGTGTCATGTATTAAAGATGTGTTTTCTTAAAAAGTAATCAAATATTTTATTTTATATTTTACCATTATATTATTATGTCAATTTTGTATAGTATTTCTCCATTAACTTTTATTTACATATAGATAATATCGGTTTGTGTGAATAAAATGATATAAAAAATATAAATAGTTTAAAAAAATGATTGTAATTTTACTTTTAGTAAGTACGAATAAGTAAAAGTTAATGTACAGTATATTATATATAAATTAATCAATGTATATTTTTATATTCAAATTTTAAAGATACTGATGTAATAAATAGGGTTTACATAAAAAAGCTTAAGAATTATCTTTAAATTTTCATGATTTTATCAATTTTCTGCTATTATACTATAATGATGTTTTATTGTTTTAATATTTTACATATTCAATTTATATATAGTGATATTTGCAGTTATATGCATCTTTTAGAGTAAAAATATAATAAACTATCACACATTTGTTATGAAAGATATTGTTTATCTTTATATAAATATATATTTAACATTCATCTTAATCAATATTAGTGTCAGGCTTAGATAATTAACTTTTTTTGTTTTTGAAGTTAATTGGAGTAATATCAAATGATTAATATGATATTTATTTGTACACAGAAAGCAATTTTAATCGAAAAATTATTTTTTATAGTATAAATTGTTAAATGGGAGTAGCTATTTTTTTTAAATAATAACTATGTGGCAAACCTAGTGTATTTATGATTGTTTTTAAAATGTATATAACTGATAGCTAGTTATCAAAGTTATAATATACATGTATCTTACTTGTAAATTAATACAAATACCTCATTTTTAATTTAAATTTATATCAATTAATTTTTTTTTGTATGCAATGTTTGTAAAGAAATGATAACTTATATTTTTTTTACTAAATAGTGTGTATTTAATTTAATAGCACTAGATTTAGCCTACTAATCATAATTTTTAAACTTTAATATGATTGTATTTAAAACATGTAGATTAAATGCAATGTGATATTATTAGGTGATGTATATTATAACTCAAACAATAATGTTGTTTAAATAACTCAACATTCAATTACAGGTTTTTTATCATACATAAATTAGGCTATATCCATCTTTTATTTATTCAAGTTTTAATATTTTTTACTAATTTTTAAATCACGCATGTAATGGATGAATATTAATAACTTTAGCTGTATTTTACAGTAAAAAGATTAAATTTATATATATACTTGCAAAAAAATATTAAGAGGATATTAGAATTGTATATTTACATCTTTTAAAATATAATCATAATCTCCAGTACTACTAAAATAGATTCTTTTGTTACAGTGAATAAGTCATAATGATATGTGGTGAATTATTTTTGATGTAATATATAAAAAAATTGTATGTTAGTGTTACTTATTGATTATTTTACTACCCACGTAAATAGTTTTAGTAAAAAAAAATATGAAAACTAACATTTGATATATAAGTTATGTAAAATATGAATATATATTTGGAGTTATAAAAATAAATTGTCATGCTAATTATTATTTTATATGTGTAAATGGTGTTTTAAGATGATTTTTGGATTGCTTCCTATATAGTTAATAGACACACATTGGTTTTATAAATTGTCAAACAATTACTAAGTATTATAGTTTAGTTTCATTTATCTACTTAAGTCATTCTTTTTTGTAACAGAATTAGGACAAAGGGAAAAATGAATATAATAACGATCATTACTGAAATAATGATAACTATTATATGGATGTTTAACTTTGGTTTAATTGAAGTTCTATATCTTGTAACATAAAAAGATGGTGATCTGTATACGTAGTTATTTTTTTTCCTAAAGTTAAATAGAGTGCCATCTGTTGTAGATAAAAATACATTGAAAGTGTATCAAAGCTTTTAATTTGAATTCCAAATCTACTATCGCTGTAAATTAAAGGTGATTCTAGCTTTTCTTTGCTATCACCACTATAATTTTAAAATGAATCAATATGCTAAAAAATTTAAATTTACGATAATGTTGCTGTAACTAGCAGATTTTCGTCTCGTAAAATACTGCTAGTAAATATTTCATTTAAAAAGATTAGATATAGACAATTGACAATATCCAATTCGAGTTTCTAATATTAAACAATAATATGTAATAAAATCAAATTGATATTTTATACTGATTTACTGTTGGCCCCATCTAGACAGATAATATTAATAGTAGATTGAATTTGGTTAAGTAAGTGTGAATAGGGTTTTTTTTCAAATGAAAATAGTTTATTTATAAACTATAGTTGATAAATATTATAGTATACGTATACAAACAATATTTTAATAAATTACTTTTAAATGATTAGAAGGAAAAGGTGTAATAGGCCTTTTTATTTCAAATAACGAACACCCTTTGTTTTCACCACATAAATCTTCCTCAGTAATTATAGAACGAAAATATTCAGTACAGCGATTAAGATCAAATACACCCAATATTTTTGAATTTTTTGATATGGGATAATAACTTTTACATAGTGATTGCATATCACTTTCTTCTATATTCAAAAGCATTCCTTCTGTCACGCATGGAGATTGAAAGACATTAGTTTCATTGCCTTCATTCTTTCTTTGTTCCTATAATAATAACTTATTATTGGTAATAAAAAAAAATTAATTTTTATTAAATTTTGATACTTTTTTAGCTATTAGAATAAAATTAATATTATTTTATTCCTCAATAAATTTTATATTAGAATAAAATTATATTTTAGCAACTGCTTAAATCTGTAAAGGTTTATTTTTTTATCAAAATATATGATTAATATTTTATAAATATATTTGTTTTCTAGTTTTAGCAGTATTATCATTATTAATGGTTGTTTTTCTACTCTATCATTTTTTATAAAGAAAACCATGTACAACTAAAAAGATATATTGTTATCTTGGAATTATTGTGGAAATAATGCTACTTTACTAATATAATAACTGTTGATGTTTTATCTCAAATTATACCGATTCTTTTAAGTCACATAGATATAAAAAGGTTAAGTGTTTGACAATGATACAAATATCAATGTAAAAAAAATAAAAATGCCTAAATAATAGTTTATCCATCGGATTCTTTGCCTATCAATCTTTTAAGATAAAAATATAGCACATTTTAATCATATTGGAAATATTACATGTGTATACTTTTCTAAATTTTGCTCTAAAATTAAAATGTGGGAGAGTCTTACAAGCGCATTTTTACTGTGGTACACATGACAACAAGAGCTGTTATGTTTTTGCCTAGTTTATAGTGGTTTTACGATCTATTTCCTAAAGAAGCGCTACTTGTGAACCTGATAGCTAATTTGAATGATTTTATATGTCAATCTATTGATTATATATATATATTACAGTGATGATTTTTTGAGTGATAATTTGAATTATTTCATCCAATGTGCTACATGGAAAATCGTTAGCAAATATATTGTATTCTTTGTTTCTAAATAAGATCTTTGATATGAAATATGGATCATAGATATGTGAATCATGTGTAATAAATCCTATATGAGTAGTCTGCATGGTTATTTTAATGGTTATTGATGGATCAACGTACTATGTAGAGATAACAACAAAAATTAAAAAGATTAAATAAATACTCCCGTTTTCAAGTTAAAATTGTGTGGCAAGAATGCATATAGCCCAGCTATACTCTGTGATAAAACGATAGGTTGGTAGGCATTGACAACATTTAAGTGTGCATAATTTTCTTGTATAGCCTTGTAATCATAAAAAAAGGTATCCTTTTTTGTGTTTTCTTCCCTTTAAACCAAATATAATAATTATAAAAAAACTAATAAAAAATTTTACAAAAAGTTAAATCTGCAACTATATATAAAGTTAAAGAATATTTCTTTTTTGAAAAATTGATCCTGATAACACTTTTTGTGTAATATTTTAAAACATCTACTTGTTTCATCTTTATTTTAATACATCATATATTTAATTATAGTAAATATAATAAAATTGAGATAATTATAGCGAATGGTAATTCTACTATTATGTACCTTCACATGTGAAAGCTTTTTGTCTTATATCTTTTAATGTAATTTGGTTGTCTTTATTAAAGTGAATAGACTTTTTGTAGCATTCGATATCAATAGCACTTAATTTTCTATTGATTACAATTCCATACTATTGATCGATAAGAGTTTATATTAATATAAGTAAATTTACCAAATAATATTCTTCTTCGTGCTTTTGATTAGTTATACATACTAGTAGCAATATTAATAATAGAAGCAATAAATTTAAGGGAAAATTTATTTGCATTTCTATAATGTATAATGTTATTATTCAGTATTAAATATTTCTTTTACTAAGAATAATTTTAAAATAGAAAAACAATTTAATTAGCATTTATAAATACGTGTAAATCTTTAAAATAACATAAAAGGATAAAATTAGTAGACATATAATAACCATTAGTTTTGATTAAATCTTTTATAAATATTTTTTATATAAATTTTATTTAAAACTAGTTAAACGAATTGAATACAATATTCAGGTGTTAAACTGCCTATTTCTAAGCTTGATGTAAGTTTGCATGTTTTTAGTATAATCTTTTCATTTTAAACTAATGAAAAAAAAACTATTTTTTAAAATATTTATAATGTTAAACATTTTTATAGATTTTTATTACTATTATATTCCATCAAATCATAGATTGAGTGCTTTATTCAGTAAATATTAATACTGTTCCATTTAATCATAGTTTTAATCTTTATTTAATTTATAAAAATTATTATCTTTAAAAGCTAGTCATATTTTTAATGGAATTTTTTTCTATTACAAAGGTACCATTAGTATTTTCTCATAGGATCACTTTATAGAATATGCACATTAGTGAAAATTATTATTTTTGACAGATAATTTTCTATTTCAAATATATATACAATTAACTAATATTTGCAACTTTTAATATAATGGTAATAATAATGTTTTATGGTTAAAATTGAATTAAAACAGATAATTTGACTTACTACTTAGCCTGTTTTAACAGAAAAATAATGTATAGATATGTTTTAATAATTACTTTACTAAAATAACATAATCATATTTTCTAACGTATAATATTTCTTTTTTTTTGATAATATTTTCACATCTAAACTTGTATAATGTTAGTTTTTATATTAAATAATAATTTTATAAAATATAATTATCTTAAAGATTTACAAAAACTTAAGTTTCATTTACAATAAAATTTTTACATTTTATTAAAAGAAAATAGTTATAATATGTTAGCTTAATTGAGATTTTTTTTAATCATTGTACTACAGCTAATATGCCACAAAAAAATACTGATAAAATCTTTTTTTTAGATTATTAAATTTCTTCAGGTATATTTTTATTATAATATCATTTTAATTAACTAACATTAGAGTACTAATGCTAGTTATTGTTTAATACTAAAAAAGTATTGTTTTTGTTTCTAAATCAACGATTAAACTATCCAAACAACTTAATATCTCTTATTTTTGTAAATTATCTAAATATTGACTATAACTTATAGATAGCAAGGTTATTACTTTTATTTAACAAAACTGTATTATATTACATAATCAAACAAAATACAGAGTTACATTTGGCATTAAAACTACATGAAATACCATATTTTTTAAGTATAGCTATAAAAATATAAAAAATTAATCATGTTTTTGTTTTTTTAAATATAATGCATGAATTTTAGCTGCCATAAATATGGTTGATCAGAAAGAAAATCTAGCGCTCTTAATCATAACAGATTTAAAAAAAAATAATATTGTACTTTAATAACACTAGCACTTCATTTTTCACTGCTTATAATGTATTCTTTATTGATATTTGGTAATGTTTTTCTATACTAAATAAAATGAGAATTTTATATTGTAATGAATAATAATATGGAATAGTTACATCTACCTGAATAGTGTTAAAGTATCGTCAGGTGTAAACTAACACATGATATATCTCTCTAATTTAAATAATATCAAAAAATTCCAAAATGATACATACCTGAAATATATTCCTAATTAACATCAGCCACAGTTACACTCTTATGATTACTGCAATTTTATGTAGAAACTTAGTCTCATACTTATGACAATAAAACTTACACACACAGCAATTATCGAATTTTAACGAAACATGTAGCCTTTTTAAATTGATGTCTAAATTAATGTGTTGTGATACTTGGACATAATGAGACTATTTTTCTTAATAAAATTATTAAAATACTGTCATGAATCAATACAAAAAAATTTGATATAGAAACTGATATGTAACATGTTGGAAAGTAAAATTTTTATAGTAAGAAAAAAAAAATAAATTTAGAACTTCATTATCCATTTGTGTAGATGGCGCATGCTACTTAATTAAACTTATTAATTACTCAAATCTGCATGGGTGGTTAATCGATGCGAATAAATGAGATGAATTTAACCATATTTTATTGCAAAGAATATTTTTCAGATAGTTTAATATATATCTAGATTAGATAAAATTGCATTATTATTATTTGATCAGCAAAAAATATAATTGTAATAGTTGCTTTTTTATATATTTTAAATAAATAAAAAAATTTATATTAATATCTACATGAATCAATAAAAAATTATCTTCATAAACTATTCTACTGTAACCTGTATGTTAGTGAATGTATTTGAATAATTAACATTTTTTATCCAAGACTGTTATGTTTTAAAATAGTTAATTTTTTTAAAAATAATTAAAATCATATTTTGATCTTAATTTTAGCCAAAAAAAAATCTATAAACTGACAAGAACAAAGGAAATACTACTACACTACCATGTTTTATTTATTTATTATTGTAAAATACCATTATTCTATCTATAAAGACAACAAATTATGGCAATATAGTGTTATACTTTACCAGTTGTTTATTATTTCCATTATTTAAATGAGAATATAGTGTTAATTCTTACAGATAATCATTATTTAACTTATAGCTGGTCTAATGATGGATTAAACCCGTAGTACACAATCTTATTATTTAAGACCCTAAGATTTAAAAGAAAAAGTTATAATCATCTTAAAATCATTTGTAGCTCTAAAAAAATCTAACAAAATCATATTCATGTCCATAACAACTGAAATAATTTTAACAGAAAGGAATATTGTGAAAACTTGTTATGTTTGGAGCTAAATCATAAAAATATTAGTAAAATTACACTTTTATACTATTTTAAACACAGTTTTATAAGTAGCCCTGTATAAAAAATTTGACAGTATCAATATATCAAATTTCTTATTACTGCTTGCAATATTTTTCATCATAGAAACATGATGCATATAAACTGTAGCACAAAGCATGCAATTTAAGGTACTTTCCACATCCGGGATAATTGAGCACATTAAACTTATTACAAAATATAAATATACTTCTATTTTTATTCAATAATTCTCATATTAACCCATACCAATATCAATAATACAAATGATGTAGATACAATAATTAATTTTAGCAATCAGATCGACCAATACTAATAAGTTATCTTATGTGAAACTATAATTATAAAATTATTGATTAATAGTGTTAAAAATTAATTAAAACAATAAATTATTTATAAAAACCTATGATGATACTTCTTCGTGATTATTGTGAATATTATTTCATATTTTCATGCTTTTTAAAACAAATGTTTAAACTATAACACAAAACATTATATCAGCTCTTTAATTAACTGTTTCAGAATAGTTCATTAAAGAATTACCTTGACAAAATGTACTGACTATATTTCTATATTGCAAAATAATCTTGCTAACTCATCAATTCAATGCTTAATATATTATTTAAACCAAAAACACTATTTCCCATCTTTTCAAAACTGTTATTTAATGAAAAATTGTAAGTATCATAGAGAACAACTTCGCAACCCATCTCTATGTATACAGCTTATTCCGACTTTTTATGAGCGATGTGTATAAACAAGTTGTGTGTCAGATATGTGATTATTCAAAATTATACCCCTAATCTATTTATGTATATAAATAAGGACATTTGATATAGTGTTAATCTAATTATATTATCTTTTTGAGGGTTTATTTAAAATTGTTATTTCCAAGTTAATATTATTTTAGAAATGAAAGTTATAAGCTAAAGTAGTCAAAATTAGGTATCCTAACCTATGCAGCTATGATACATTAATGGTTCTCATCATTTTTTTTGAAGTTTTAGAGATATCGTCGCGTTTCAAAATTTATAAATTATGTCATAGTTATTACAACATTAGTAGAGAATATAATGAACAAATGCTAATTTTAAGTATATGAATGAAATAACTTTAAACAAATTTTTATAAATAAAAAAAAAATATAAGACGGTAAATTTTATATTAAAAGAAAATCATATCTATATTCTATAAAATAGAAAAGGTTCACATTATATGCATTAGTTTTAAGCCTTGATTCCATAATCAGAAGAACTTCCATTAGCAATATTTTAGGTTAATTTAACTAAAATTAATTTATATATTAAGATGGTCAAGATAATATAATTGGTTGAATTTTGATTACTCTTATTTAAATAGATAAGACTTGGTTTATCAATATCAAACTTAATTTTTGATAGGTACACAAGCATTGAGTGTAGGAAACTAAAATTGTTATAGCAATATACACTTGATTTTAACCTTTATTGTATTACTATATATTCTTGTACTTTTAAAGATGATTTTTAGGATTTTAGATATTCATATCATCCTTCTAGGGATTTTCTAACGGCATTAAAAAATATTTCAATGGATCCATCACATCAAAACCAATGTCTTAGTACTAGCAAAAATAATTTACTTATTTAAACATTCTTAATGATATGAAATGACTATAAGTGTTGTGCTAAAAGAAATTTTAGTCATGAAATCAAACTCTAAATAACTGTATAGAATACATTTTTTGATAGAAATCCTCTAAATATATTTACATTAAAAGATTGTATAACGTTAATATGAGATTTTATTTGGTTGTGAATTTATTAAATCTTGCTATAATAAGGTAAAATAACGTTAAACTTTGGTATGAAAAATCATAATTAGTAGGTAAGCACCTATTAATTTCCCGCCATTCATTGCCAAGCCTCAATTACTACTCAAAAGTGTCTATTATGTAAAATACTTCTGCGTTTTTTATTAAAATTTAACCATCTTTTAAAAATATAATATTTGTTGCTTATTTTTTATTAAATATTCTTAATGAATTTATGAATGATTGATTACAAGCCAAAATATTGAATCCTAATTTAAACATTAAATAAAGTCACTAAACAGTTTAAAATGTAAATGAAAAAATGTGTTTTTTTGAAAATTATAAATGTAGGCAATAAATTTGAATAAGAAATTTAAAAAATTCCTAACATTATGCATTCTTAGAATAGAATGCAATCTAGTGATTTGTGCTCACGTACTCGATCAAGTGTTATTATAATAACTCGATGACCAAATGATTTATATCAAAGAATGATTGGCGTTGTAATAGAATAATGGTCTAAATTATACATTTTTAGAATTCTCCTTTTTATAAAAAAATTCACTTAAAAAATATACGAAATCTCATCCACAAACTAATTATTCTCTTCACCACTTCAATGGATGAATTATACCCATAGAGAGCATTGTCAATTAAAATGTTAGGCTAAAAGTAACAATAATATTAAATGTAAATATGTGAAATTAACACAGAGTAGTTTTTCAAAATTGTCATTTAATTTTTGGGCAATAGTTGTTGTCAGACACACAACTATAATAATTTCATAAAATTTCAGTTTTAATTGTTTAATATATTACAAAACATAATATAATATAGTATCGTTTATATAAAATGATTCAACGATATAATAATGGCTTTTATATAGTGACAAACGGTTGATCAATGGGCCTGGAACTATCACGAAGAATCGAGCAGATGATGCAGCACATACTTCGCGCATGGCTATTGTTGAATGGAAAAGCGGTTGAACATCGTTCACAGTTTCACAGTTTTGGTTGTAATTATTATATGTTTAGCAGCTAATAGCCACTTTATAACGATGTCATCATCTGATTATGATAAATTTATGGAAATAAATAACCAAATCATATCAAAGAATTCCTTTTCTATTAAAGAGTAAGTTATTTTTTATAATGCTTTAGTTTTCATTCACCTAAATCATACATTTTTGATTTCATATGTACATACTAATATAGACCTGTCCTATATGTTTCAACTTTCGATGGTATATTTGTAGCTATATCCTACAAAACAGGCGATATTCTTTGGAAACTAACAAATAAGTTTCAGATGTTTATTGAATCACAATACTTTAATAGTGATTTCAATAATGATATCTATTTCTCAAATTCTGATAACAACAACGACCATCAATCTCATAGTAATATAACACGCAAATTTCACTCCAACTATACAATCAACAATGAATATCTTGTACCATCCCTTGATGGTTTAATATACCATTTTAAAAATAATAAATACCGAGTATATTAGGAAAAATTTTTTTATATGTATGTATTGATATATTGACGCTTACATTTTATTGTTTAGATCATTGATGGAACTCAAAGCGATTTTATGAGTGACTACAATACAACAACTATGTCTAATTACATACGTTCAACTGTCGATCTACTACTTATAGGTGTAGATCCATGGAATGGTCGTGTATGTTTATATTTATTTGTGCGTTTAAATTTAATTATTTTAATAACATACTACTTTTTTTATCATAAATTCAAATTTTAAGTTGATTTTACAAAATCTTTTGAATTATTACAAGCCTATTGTTGTTAAAGGTCAAATAATTATAACGTTTTCTTTAGCAATAGATTTATCAGAATAGCAATGTAAGATAGTTTAATTATAGATTTACTGTTTTTAATTAATTTTTCACTATACATTAATATTTCATGAATACGACTTATTTTAGGCTTAAAGTTGAAAATCATAGCTTTTCATATTGTTAGGTTACTTTTAAAATTTTAGTTTGCTATTTTTTATGCATTTTTATAGACAATATTTGCAATTATTTAATATTAGAATTTATTCTTATAATGTTTTTAACTAATTTCACACTCTTTAAGTCAATGTATGAATTATCAAGCTTATTTAGTTTATTTTTCTTTAAGCGTGTAAATCTATGACCACTAGGCTTTTTTGAATGGACACATTTTTTAATTATTAGTTTTTATATTTAATGTTGATAGGTTTGATTTTAATAAATAGTTTTTTATTAAATAGAAATACTTTACAGTTAATAATAATCTATCTTAACATAAAATTTAGATCTATTATGAATGCAATGGGGCAGATTGCAATTATACCTCTCAAGAAGACTCCTCAATAATTGATCACTATGATCATCATATTATTGAAGATGAAAATATTGATTTTTCAACTACCAGCCTGCTCATAATAGAATACCAAACCCATCGTCGGTTTAACACGAATTTAAAACATGGACATATTAATTGGAATATGTCGCATAACTCGTATACATTACGCTTTATTGACAATACCAATAGCTTTCCAAATGAAGATTCTTTTAATAGCACTGTAGATAATAATTTGTATACTACAAATGGTAAAAACTTAAGTGAATACACTAACAGCGCTAGTAGAAACAATCAACCGAATACGTGCTATAAAAAAAATGCCAATGACATTTCAAATTGGCTTCGTTATGATGCATTAACCGATATTTTAGAAAACATTGATAAAAAATGGTCTATTCGCTTTAAGTCACCTATAGTCGGATTATGGTACCTTTGCTTGGATAATGGTTTGACCCAAATAAATCTTCGTAACATTCTCCATATTTCTCGTATAAAAGATATTGTAAAGAATATATCGATTAATAATGAACATTTATGTGGTGAATCTTTATTGCTATTCTCTTTTAAAGGACAACCCTATTTTGTACCTATCCTCAGTAGTGGTCATAGCTTAAATTTCAGTGATCAAACATCATCAGCATCTGAAACCTGTTACGCTACTATCTATACTATATCCGAGTTGCTATCCGATGAACTTGAAAGTTATGATGTTGATGTACCATTAAATAACATTAAAACTATCGGTTATTTTGATACGACTGATCCTATTGATAAAGTGACTACTAAGACAGAATCTTTATACAATATAAATCAACCACACTACTATAAAATACAATCTTTTGGTTCATTTCAAGCTGTTGATAACACCTATTATTACAATCCTAGACTTTTACCTGCTCCATTCAATGATTCTCGAAACCAGCTATCTGCCGACTATACAGATGCTGAACCTCCTAGTTATGGCAATCGTTTTATGCATACATTAAAGTATTTTGGAATTGTTGGATCACTTATCACGGTTTTCTATAATACTATATACTTTTGTATGAGGAAAATGTTTGAACGTTTTCGTGTATTTATTAACATTTTTGCACTATTTTAGTTACTTTATATTCTTATTTATATAGAGGTTGCCTGAATCTTCACCATTAACCGTTAGAAAAGGTTCATCTTCTGCTATCAATCTGTTAGATTCTGATGAAAGTTGTGAGAATATACAACAAAAATTAAGTTCATTTAATCAAGAGATCATTAATAGTAGAAAAGCATCACAAAATAATGCAAGCAATGTTGCTACAAGCGAAACACCATCTAATAGCATGCCTGTCACCATATCTCGTTACATGTCTGACTTTATTCATATAAAGAAATTAGCAAAAGGTGGTTTTGGCCATGTTTACATGGCTAAAAATATTATTGATCAATGTGAATATGCTATCAAACGTATTCGTCTACCTGAATGGTATAGTGTTAATTGCCAACAATTGTTAATTATTTTGTTTATAGCTCTAGTGCACGAATTCGGGTTATGAGAGAAGTACAAGCACTAGCAAAATTGAACCATCCTGGTGTAGTTAGGTTTTACAATGCATGGTTTGAGCCCACCATCAATGTACAGGATCAAGATAATAGCAAAAAAACTAAAATAATACCTCTTTGTCCGGTTCTTCGGGATGATTCTGAATTAAGCCTTTGCTCTGATGAGGAAAATGCTTCTCAACAATCCATTTCTGATCGTAACTCAATTTTACTCTTAATTTATACAACATAAAATATTAGCGTACAATAATAATTAAAATTTAAGATTATAATTTTTGTAATTAGTGCTTAGTTATTGTAGTCATTTTTGAGAGTATGTTTGGAACTTAGTAGATAAAATGCAATCATTGAATTAATTGCCGGCTCTATATTTAATCTATTATTGTTGTTGTTGTTGTATATATTTCATTATATTTC
Organism: Kudoa iwatai; assembly: GCA_001407235.2. Classification (NCBI taxonomy): domain Eukaryota; kingdom Metazoa; phylum Cnidaria; class Myxozoa; order Multivalvulida; family Kudoidae; genus Kudoa; species Kudoa iwatai. Next base: position 45,031 of record JRUX01001409.1, read on the forward strand.
TCTTTTAAAATAATTTAACTTATTTAATCATTTTAATATATGAAAGTATACCTTTTATGCTAATTAAAATATTTATTAAAAGATAGCTCTAGTATATTTTTATCGTTGTATAAATATTGACTGTGTTTTTTTTTTAATAAGTAATTGTTATTTTAAATAGATTTATCATCCAAAAATAATAACAAATCGTCAATCATTGATGTTTACAACCCTTTTGTAATACCACATGACGCGATGCCTTGTATATCATCTACATCGCATGACTCATCAGATGGATCGTATCCTGCAAGCGTTGCTGCTGTCGATTATCCAAAAAATGATAATGATTTATCATTGCATAATGAAAATGAATGTAGTCATAAGCTTCACATTGATCTCTACATTCAAATGCAACTATGTAAACCTGAAACATTACATGATTGGCTTGCAAATAATATCACGAACAGAGATATTTCACTTTGTATTAGCTATTTCAAACAAGTATGTAAATTTTTTTATTAAATATATTTTTAAATTATTAGAATCTTCATTAATATACATGTCATTTTCTGTTTTATAGATTTTAGAAGCTATATCGTATATTCATAGTCAGGATTTCATTCATCGAGACCTAAAAGTATTGCATAAAATTTTAAATAATTTTTTTATTTTATTCATGTACATTTATTAATAATTTTTATTTAGCCATCAAATATTTTTTTTTCAATGGATGGAGTGGTTAAAATTGGTGATTTTGGACTTGTTACTCATACACTTCCATCGCCAAAACTGCATGAATCTGCCAAAAGAAATTTTAAAAAGAAGAAAAATTCACGAATTTCAGTTTCTTTCAGTAATGATGATATCAATCTACATTATTACACTAAATTAGTTGGTACAGAATTGTATATGGCTCCCGAACAAGTAAAATAATATTACCCAATATTTTATAAAATTTGTTTTAATAGGCTAACTGTGAAAAATACGACGATACTGTAGATATATATGCACTTGCACTTATTCTTACTGAATTAGTACTGCCATTTCGCACGCAAACCGAACGCTACATTACACTTAATAGGATGAAAGTTTCTAAGAAAAATGACGAACTTGATCAAAATTATCCTACCGTTGTATGATTAAATTTTTTTATTTTTGGGCATTATACACGCACATGAATAAAATATTTTATTAAAAATTGTTAAATAGGCTCAACTTGTTGATTGGATGCTTTCCAACGATCCGAAAAATCGTCCAACTGCTAAAGATATTATTGACAGTGATTTAGTCAAATCTCTCTGGAGTAAGTACAATCTTAGCTAATCAAAACAAAAACATTGTATTCATCTTTTTTTATTAATTTTTTTGTTTTCTTTTAACATTTTCCGTGGAATTTTATGATCTGCTCTAGTACTAATGTATACCTTTTTATCTTTACATTTTTAACATTTTGGTTCACTGTTAATAATCTTTTCATAAGTTATTTTTTTTGTATCCTTATGTAATCTTTACTCTTCTACATGTAAATTAATCAAAAGCAATCCTTTTTTTTAATTTCACTATTTTTCTGCACTTAGTTAATGATTACAATGGTTTTTTTTCATAAAAATGCATTCTAACTAAAAAAATAACTAGGCTGCAACTTGTTTAATCTTAGCTCTGTCGTTAATGTAATAGTGATGATGCAATAAAAAAAATTAGAAATAGCAATAAATCTTATTTTCTAGTTTTTACACATTTAGAATCAGGTTATTGTATTAATTTTACATTTAAAATAGTAGCTAAAAAATTATTTATCCAAACTATTAGATGAAGTATCATCATCGCTGCCTTTTGGAAGCGATTTATTTCTTTTTAGTGCATCGCGTGCTTCTTTTACAAGCTGTAGGCGTCTTTTCTCTCGTTGGATCATATTACGCGATACAGTTTGAGCTCGGTGAAGTTTTTGTTTTGATTTAGCTTTGGTGCGAATTTTAGGAAGAAGCCTGTCAATCACACGTTGATCTCTCAATTCCTGTTCATTTTCTAATGGTTTACCCACTTTTATAATGGTATTAGATTGAAGATTAATATGATCTACTTGAATCTACATTGTTTTAAAAGTTGATAGTCTCAATTAGTATTTTTTAAAAAAGTACCTTATCAAGAAAAGCTTTGACTTCATTTTCCTGGCGCTGTTTTGTTGTTTCAAATGGATTAGCTTCCCAAGAATCAAAATTAGCTTCACCACTTCCTAAAAAATATATTTGGATTAGTTTTTATTTTTAGTAATTTTTAAATTGTTACCTGGAATGATTATGCTGTCTATTCCCTTCGAATGTCCAATGCCCAATACATCTTCATAGGGGCAAAAATGAAGTGACTGAGCATCAGCATGTTGGGATATTCCATGGCGCATGTATCTCCATTTAACATTTTCTTCCAAATCTACATCCTTCCATACCTATAAGGATCAATTTATAAAAATATTAACATATTGCATCGATCCTTATATTTAATAGTAATTAAAAATACACTTACTTCAACAATATTACCAACAGAAAAGGCTAGTAAAGATCTTTGACTAAAAGTCAAGCAGTTAGCGGGTTTTAATACTTTATATGAGCGTATATTTTTGCATGCTCTTATGTCCCATATTTTTAGATAACGGCCTATATCAGATGTGGCTAAAAGATGCCCAGTGGGATCAATAGCTAATGATAATATGGGGCTGGGATGGCAAAGCATTTTAATAAGGTACTCATTTGAATTAGGGGACCAAAAGCTTACTGTTCCATTAGAATGCCCGATATGAATAATAGCATTAGTCGGATTCTGAGCCATGGCAGATGGATCCCCCATTCCCATTTTAATGTCTTCAACAGCCATTTTACCAATAGATGTGTCCAAATATGAAAGATAACCACGTTTTCTTGCACAGGCAAGAAGGAAATGGTAACGCAAAAATTCCATATGTGTAACTTGGTGAAGTGTTTTGATACGACTTATTTCAACACCTTTGTTATCGTACACAAAAACTTTTTCTTTCTGTGCAGCAGCTAGACGTGTTTCATTGTGCAACCAACTAAATATAATTTTATTACTATCATTTTCATGTTTAGTTTTAAATAATCTTGATCAAACATTGTAATGGATTAGTGCATACAATTATAGCCATTTTAACTATACATTAAGACATTTTTTAATCTATTGCAATGTTATAAAAATCCAACACTAATCATGAAAAATATTCATATTATTATAAAAAAGGTTATATTTTATTATTTGTATAAAAAAATTCAAATATACACGTTTACATTAATTAAACAAGGCATACTTTTAACAACTATAAAAATGATTTACTTTTTATAATGCTTTCTCAGCAAAAAAATAAAGCTTAAATTTTTTTTCTCCTGATTATATATTTATCAAATAAAACATGCACATACAAATATAAATGCTATCATGTTTATTTACATATTGATTTATTCATAAAAAGAGTGGTATTATTTATTTGGATAATTAATTAGATCAAAAAGTGTAATACAAAATTTAATAGGCGAACCATTTTAAAGATAATATATGGATTTGAAATACTTACACAATATCCCGAATCTTATCCTGAACATGTACTTCAAATTTAATTGATTTTGACTTCCAATCTATAGCTGCCAAATGCCCACGACAACCACCCATAAGGAGATATTTACCATTGTGTGTGTATTTAATATGATATGGACCAAATTCTTTCAATGAAAGAGTAAAAAACTATATACGTAAATTAAAAAATTTTTTTGATAAATGTAGCATAACAATTATTATTACATTGTTTGCTGTAAGTATATCAACACTTTGAACAATATCCGTTTGCTTTACTTTAGTAGTAGCTTCAACACCATTGTCCTTCACTTCTAAGTATCCAATATCTTGATTATTTAAAAAATGAGTGCGACATGAATTCAAAATAGCCTGATCAACTGATATTTCATAGTTTTGTAATTTTTTTTGAGTAGTTTTAGGTAATTTCATATTCTTAAATTAAAAATAAATAAAATTAAATTATAAATAAAAATTAGTGTAATAATTTCTTACTTTATAATCAATAGACAGGCCTCGCTCATATGCTTTTCTATCATAAAAATCATTGTCTCTAGATTTACTTTTTTTAGATTCACATATACTTTTACTGGTATTTTTAGCCTTATCATGAATAAATATATTATATTTTAGTTTTTAAAGCTATATATAACTTGTGGAACTGATATTGTCGAAAGCTTGCTGCATAGCTCCTTTCCAACCATAAAATCTTCGTATAAACTCGGTTTACGTATTGTATACGTGATTGAGGAGTAAGCTTTTTGTAAGCGCAATTTTATGTTTTTATATTAAATTAAAAAATTTAAACTACTATAAAAATATTTAGGCCGTATTGTAGAGTCTATATTCAATTGCTGATAGTATTTAATTTGAATATGACGGAGAAACAAAGTAACTAATAATTTTTAATAAATCTTTTATTTTTTGATAGTATATCATTTGGATAATAATGAAGGAATGCATTATTATACAAATAATGTGAATGTGCCAAAAAATGATTCTACAAATTTCCCATGCATTATTTTCGATAATGGTATGTGAATTAGACTGAATCGTTAATTTTTGTATAAAACAATTTAAAATATACACTTTTATTAAAAATAATTTTTTTTTATCAATGATAAAGTAGTACTATTTGATTTTAATGTTTTTTGTAAAAATAGGTTCATATTATGGTCGAGCTGGATGGAATGTGTACGAAAGACCAAATTTAGTATTTCCAACATTAGTTCAAAAATCTAAGAGATTTCAAGTAATATTTAATTTTTTTACATTCATTAAAATAATAAAAAATAATAGAACTGCCAAGAAGTTTTGGTTGGAAATGAAGTTAATTTTTCTAGTGAATATACTAAATATACATTAAAAAGTCCCTTTTATAATGATATTGTCTTGGATTATGCTACTCAAGAAAATATAATGGACTATGTTTTTAAAAATCTATCCATTAACAGTCATGAATGTGTTGATTTTCCGTTTTTAATGACTGAAACTTATGCCAATCCAATTGTATGTAGAAAATGTAGGGTTCATCTTTAATCTATATAAAAATAACTTTTTTTTAATGTTTGTAAAGTATTTAATAAACGTAAATTGGTTGCTATACAAAATAATTTATTTTTGACAAACTAGAAAAAATTTCTAAAAAAAAATTGTTCTGATATTTTATAAAAATTTATATTTAAGATATGACAGAATTGATGTTTGAGTTGTATGGAGTTCCATCATTATGCTATGGTGTTGATGCATTGTTTGCTTTTAATGCGATTCACAAAAGAGATCATGCTAGTAATAAGAACATTTTACCGGACTACGCGTTAATTATTTCATTGTCACATTCCGCAACACATATTATTCCAAGAATTGATGGTCTTATTCAATACAGTCGTTCAAAAAGGTAACTATCACTACAAGTCTAGAATAAACCACACTTATTGTCATTAAGGTTAAATATTGGTGGTCAAACTATTCATAAATATTTGAGTAATCTAATTTCTTTGACTTGTCCTACTGAGTCATATCAAATGTTTCCAAATAGAATTAAAGTAGTTTATAGCATTTTTTATATGAAATATATTTTTCCACATTTATATGTAGGAAGTTGTGCAAAATTTTGTAGAATTCACTTCAATGGATTATTTTGAGACTTTGGATAACGTTTTTAAAAAATCAGTAAACGACATTGATTATGGTATATTCTTACAATTACCAACTGTTAACGGTACACAAAATGGCATCGATTTATCCACCGCAGATACTAAAACAATGGAAAAGTCTCTTTCTGCTGACAATAATGGAAATTATGATAGTAGGCCAAAAAATTTAAAATTTTATCAGCAAATGCATGCACATCATAATGCTAACAGACTAATTAAAGTAATATTAGCTTGTAAACGTTATTATAGACAATTCGTTCTAAATTATGAATATATTTTACTTGAAAAATGTAGATTCAAAGTTTAAAAAATGAAATAGCTATGCTAGAAGACCTATTAAAAGAAGATGATGAAGAATCCTCTAAAAATGTAAAATGGGTTATTATGTTGACAATTTTTTTCATAATGAATTCAATTATAGAATGTAGCGTTAAAGTTACAAAAATTACGCATTCAACTAGAGGAAATTATGTTAAAATATAAAACTAGCGAAGATTTTTTAAATGTATATAATTTAGCTATTAGATAGTAGTGAAAATAAAAATAATTTATATTTATTTAAAGGGTATTATTTCGCTAGAAGAAATATTAATAAGTAATGCTAAGAATAAGCTCACTCCAGAAGAAGTAGCTCAATTACAGCAAGAGCGCCTTGTACTTATTTCTAAATCAATTATTTGTCTGATCTCAATATTAAAATTTTTAATTTAGGAATTAATTGAGAAAAAAAAATCAAGACAAAAGGAAAAAAAAGACTTATCTAATAGAAAAGGGTCTTCAATTAGAAATAGAATAAAATTGCTTGCTAAGCTTGTTTCTGGCGATTATAGTGATAATGAATCATCAGCAATGGATTGTTCAAGTATTTACATTTTTTACTTCTGTCGCACCATAATTATACCCATGCATGCATACTTTAATAATATTTTAAATATCTATAAGTATATGTGTTAAAAGCTTCATTAAAATAATACTAAAATATACTATTTCGATTGTTTCAATATTTTTATTAATGTTACACTTGAAAAATATCATCACCAAACACGAGGATGATTATTTAAGCTCTTAATATTCCATGATTAGGTTAAAAAAACTTTTAAATGTGTGCTTAAAAGATATTTCTTTATTAAAATGTTTGTGGTAATATGCTTTAATTATCATGCAACCTTGACTTGGATGAGACTTAATCTAATGATTTTTTTTAATAAAAGCATTAAACTTGTTACATGATATAAAAAATGTTATTTTTAACATCGCTTGGCGCAATTATGCATAAATTAAACATTTCAAATCATACTAACATTTTTATAATACAAACATAACGGACATTTTATCTTTAAATCGTTGCATAACTCCCCACTTTAATATTTTAATTTTTTTATTTTAAAATCTTTATGAAAAATGTAGTAGTATTTTTATGAATTGTTTTTTTCATAATTTCAACAACAAATCTTATAGAGTCATCAAAGAAGCAAACTTCCGAAGATGAGGATTTATTTGGATTAAATGATGATGATTGGGATATTTATCGAGTATAATAGTCTTATTACTTTGATGTCATATCAATAATATACTTTAGTCAAATAATAACCATTCTGATCATGATAGTGATGCAGAAAATGATCGCATCATGCAAATAGAAAACAAATTGGCCAAAGCTAAACAACCAATTGAGTTAGTCATTTACTTCATTGTGTAGTAAGTTTATATCTACACAACCATTTGAAACACTAAATAAAATAATTTTTATCCTTTAAAAATTAACTTTTTTATTATTTAATTCATTGTAAATCGACATTTTTATATACTCATGATTTAAGAAAATTATATTAAACATTAGAAACTATGATAGGTTTTTATAAAAAATATCTATTCTAATATTTAGTAATAATGCTAATAATTTTTTTATGAATGAGTGTAACCACATTGAATTATAGGATTTTATTTTATATGAAAGTCTTTAATAGTGAGGACAATCCAATAAAATATTTGTTTTATCCATATTTCAATCTTATTTACTTACATTTAACAATAGTTACATGTCACTCATTCTTTTTGTAATATGTCAATACATTAAAAGACAATTTTACCTATATTAATACTATTACATAAGCTATTAATCTAATAACCAGTGTGTTTAGTATTGATGAAGTGTAGAAACATAATATTAATTATTATTTTTTATTCTTTAAAATAATGTGTATGTTTATTTAGAAATCCAAATTATAAGCCATATTCTACTAATATTGAAGAGTTATACCGAATAAAACTTACAACAGAGCCGTACCGTGCCGCAGAAGTCCTTTTCAAACCTTACATTGCAGGTTATAATAAACATAATGGATTGAGTGAATGTATTGAATCACTTTTAAAACAATTTACTTTCGATCAACAAAACTCCATGTGTCAAGTATTTCTTCTTATGGATTTAGAATTGTTTGTGAATATTTTTTCTTCATTAGAATATATATGTAACAGGTGGTCTTACTAATATAAAGAATTTTTATCCACGTATTTGCGCTGAATTTCAATGCTTTCGACCTTTTGAAACTATATCAAATATATCCGTGACTTGTATGATTTTATCTTCTATTCCAATTTGAATTTAATTTTTCTATTCAATTAATATGGTATAATCTAGACAACTCTATTTACGATGCATGGGATGGTGCATGTAATTGGTTGAAATCATTGGATCATTCATTTGTCAGTAATACATTTACTGAAAAGAAAACATACGATGAATATGGTTCTAGTTATCCTTATCTTTTTATAAAGCATCCTTTTTCTAATAACTACCCACAACTTTAGTATTGATATTGAAATGTAAATGATTTTAAATCATAAGTTTTTTTATTATCATAAAAATACTATTTAAAAGTATGTTTCTATGGTGTTCACTAGCATATAAATTTATATGTTGTTGTAGCTATTATGATATTCATTATCATACTGTGTATTAATATCTTTTATAACATTATTTTCTATTATTTTTAATACTGTTTTTTCTTAAATATTATTTTAATTAAGATCTAAAGAGGCTTGCATACGCTAGGATATATAACAAATAAATAAAAAACATTTTTAATTTAATATTCTTTAATATCGTGATAATGTGTTATATTTCTAAATTTAACCTTAAACAATGTATTTGTAGATAATAAATGATTCATTTAAATTTGAATTGATTCAAATTTTTTAAATTGATTTCTATATTGAAGATAATAAATTTTAAGTATTCAATAAGACAGTCAAATAAATGATGAGGCATGCCAAAACACATAGTAACAATCTTTTTAGAAATATTTAAGTGAATCTCCTGTTATCAATATTTTTGATATCAAAGAGTGGTGTTTTTTGGCGTCTAGATGTTAGTAATAATGAGCCAGTCTTGGATTTGATGCTGTTTAGATGTGCTATTGGCTTGGATTTATGATTGGCCCAACTTTTAGCTTGACTATAAATATCATTAGAATGGATATTTTCTTTATTAATATTTTGATCATATTTTTTGCTTGAAATAGATTTTAAATTGGTAATTATTTTTCCAGGTGAACAAGTAGTGGTAATTTGTTCATGTTTCCCAAAAAAATCATCTTTATTGATATAAATTCATATAAAAAATCATAAAAACTTTCATACCAGCAGTACATAAATTAGTAGAAATCATAGTTGAGTTTTTAATGTGGTTAGAAGTGGTAGTATTGGTAATATCAGGAGACTTTTTAGGTGAATGATGATGATTGTCCACAGATCGTAAATTAGTTGATAAATGACACTCATTTAAACGCTTTAATGTTGGTATATTTACTGTTTTCTTTTTAAGTGTATCATATAATGATTGAAGTCGTTGTAATTGTCTATATTTTTCATTATATTTTTCATTCATATCATTTAGTTGTTTTTGTAGATTGGTATTATCATTAGTTTTATCTAATTAATATTAAATATATATCTATATAATTTGATATTATATAGATTTACCTTGAAGTTTGTTTTTTAAATCTTTATATTAAATATAATACATTATTAATAGTAAGTAATACACAATTATGTTACTCTCTATTTCACATTTAAATGATGCTACAAGATTATGATAATGCGATTCAAGTTGTGATTTAGAATCAGTTGCTTTTTGTACAATTATATTTTGATAGATTCTCTCTTGATAGCACTAAAAATACCAATAACAATTTAGCTGTAATTTTCTTTCACATGCTTTAGTATATTTACCTGATAATCCCAAAATGAAATTGCTCTCGATGTTATTTCAACAATAGTATCTGGACTTTGTCCAGCTAGTATCATCTACATTGTTTGTTTAAATTTATTTGTTTAATAGAAATATTATGTTTAATACAGTTTTGTATTGATCACTTGGTGCTAGATTAGTTCTAACCAAATCTGTATCAGTTTCTAGTGTAGCATCACCTAAAATAGATATCAATTAATAATAGCAACTATTCTAAAACTTTAAATTCCAATAAATGTACCTACATGCAATACAAATACGTGGTGAATTTTCATGTATATCTGCCCCATCTTTATCACAAAATATATCTAAATTATAACTATCATATCAAACATTCTTTAATAGAAATAGTATTGGCTGTAATTGATAGTAATGTTAGTTACGTGAACATGATGTTACCTAAAAAATGTTACAAATTAGTTACAAATAATGTTTTATACCACTACATTTATTATATAATACAAATTTACTTACAATTCATAACTAATTATTATAATTTAAAAATTTATTAGATTATTTAATGTTTTTATATTTATAATAGTGTTAAATATTTGTATTTAAATATAAAAATTATTTTATTTGATACCCATGCAAAGGTCTTTAATTCACTTCGGCATTTAATATTGTTGCATAACAGAAAATTCATTTGTAAATTTAACAAGTGAGTAAATAACTATTAACAAACTGTTTTCCTGTTACTTAGAAACAGTTTTAATTAGGCTTAGAGAATTATTTATACATTCAAATTAATCAAAACAAACGAATTTTATGTTATTAAAGAATTAGGTATAAAAATTATAGTATTGTTTAGGATAATGGCATAAGGTAACCAAAATAGAAATGCTGAACAATAGGTAATTTAGATAATACCTAAAAAAAAATAATTCAATAATATAAATCACATTTCATTCAAATATATTATTAAAAATACTTCTTTCTGATACATAACAATCAATCCTTTATTTACTTTAGTCCAATCAGCTACAGCACTGATATTATAGAGATAGCTAGAATGTTCAAAAAAAGGTCCTTTTTTTGTCTATAAAATATCAATTGATTATTACTAAAAAATAAAAACTTGATTAATATTTTCAATAGCTTCAAGAAACATATAGCCTGTTTTATTTTTATGCACAAAATCTGGTTCAATATACATCGATGGAAGAATAGACTGATTATTTATAAGTTGAGAACTACCAAAAAGAAATGGTAAAAATTGAAAATCATCTAATCCCCAAACACCATGACTACCAGCAGGTTCCATTTTATAAACATTTTGTAAATGACGAACCAATTCCAAATATCTATATAAAGAAATATAGCAATAAAAATAATATAGAATAATTATTTATTATTAAAAAAAATAATGTAATACTTGGTAAAAAAGCATGCTACAATATGACCATAATCATTTGAATCAATAACACCAATTTTAGAGAGACAGCAAATAAAAAAGAAAAGATTAGTTTCATGCCCAGTTCCATAATCGATACGAGTCGAATCACCAAAACTATCTATACAATAAAATAAAGTTTTTAAAAATATATATTATTTCTATACAAAATAAAATACCACAAAAATATACTAATAATGTTTGAAGATATTTTTTTTTCATTTCATCATTTAATAGCCGTTCTAAAAGACTTGGTGCTATCTACCATATAAATAAATATAAAATGTAATAATTATAAACAAAATTTTAATTGAATAGATTAAAATTTAATAAAGTTTATATAATTAATAACTTTATTCATAGCGGCATGCCAACTTCTATAGGATTTGTTACCAAATCTTTGTGATTGTTGAGCTGGAGGATATTTTTCAACCAACTTATACAACTGGGAGATACAATCCACCAAAAAATCAATATACTATTAAAAAATACAATCTTTAATTACATAAATATCTATAAACTATTACAATAAAACTAAAATTATATGATATCTATCTACATATACATGATTTATTAAATATATATTATTACTATGGACATTTTTCGTTCAATAACAATTTTACTATAACTTTTTGACTTTACAGCTTCATTCATATCCATTATTAGCTTCATAAGTTGGTTGAATGCCTTCAATTTATATCATTATCACAAAATTATATACATATGCTAAATTACTGGTGATCTTAGCCATTGTATTAATGTTGAATTATCTTTAACTAGTTTAACTGGTGGTTTTACTAAAATTTTTAAATTATTTACTAATAATATGATGTAATATAGCTTAGTGTGTACATTTATCATCTGTCATCCTACAATATTTGAATTACGCTTGCGCATAGGAGTATATGTAATTTTGGTATTACCATTTTGTTAGTAATAACAAGGATTGTCACTTTTAAATAAGTCAATATAAAGTAGGTTATTTAAAATTAATCCAATTTTTTGCATTTGATTTATATTTTTGTCAGCTGTTATCTTGAAATTATTATCTATTTTTGATTAGTTTATAAGTAATCTTTATATGATTGAAAATAGATTTAATTTCACTTTTAATTTTAAAAGATATATATAATAATTAAAATACAGATAATGTGTTAAAAAATAATAAACGTTTAGTTCAAAAGTCTACTATTGATCGATACACGACGTACGTAGTAGTTGGATAGTAGTGACCTGTCTCAAAAACAACTGTATGGTAACGCTTTAAACAACAATTTAGTTAAATTATTCAATACTAACAATATCTATTTATTTTTACAATTAAAATATTTTAATTTATTGTATAATTTGATATTCAAAGAATAGAGAACCTTACACATTTCAGCTAATCAATTATTTTTCTCTAATTATTGACAAAAATGGTTTGTTTCTCACTATTTTCATATTATTACAGTCATACTATATTATAGTGTTAAAAATAACATCTAATTTCATAAAGCTTTATATAAATATACTGTTAAATGGCTCTTATAGATATTAGATAGAACAATTTCCCCCTTTATCATTCACGTGGGTTTTTGAGCTGTGATTTTTAAAGGAAATAGTTAATGACTATATTAAGAACATTTTTTAGTTAGTAATATTATAATCTTAGTTTCACTAATTTATGTTTAAAAACATACTAACTATATAAATTAAATATTTGTTATATAATATGAAAATTAGTGCTAGAAAATAGTATCTATTTCCAATTAATTATAGCAGTTATAGAAAAAAAATGATTACCACACTATTTTATAGAAAATCGTTCTATTATAAAAATATGATCATTCTACTAAATGATATAAACAACTTATTTTATTATTAATTCAAATAATTTAATTTACTATTTCATTTAAAAAAATATATTACTTACATATATATTATATATAAAAACTAATCAATTATACTAATACTATATTTATATTACAAAAATAAACAGTATGAAACTATTTACAAAAGTAGCTTGTTTTGAAAAATTTCAATTATCATCTTTTGGCGGAAATATGGCATATTTTCTTGGGTAAAATCAAAAGGAGATATACGGGAAATGTATTCACTAAACTAAAATATATAATAATAGAAAATTTGAAATGAATTTTGGTATATAATAATTATTACTACACATGCAAAAACACCACAATCACTACCATTACGTTGGATAGGTATATTTGTAGGACAATCAAACTTCCAACTAGTTAAATCAATTGGTTTAGAATATCGTGTATTAAATTCATTAGATAAGTAATCTCTAAATAAATATTTAGATAAAAAATAAACACACAAGATTACTTTATTATGTTGATACAATCATAGTTTGGATTTAAAAGTGAATCATAATAATTTATAGTGTGCTCATGCATATCAACGACACACATACACCAATGTACTGCCAAATGTATAGGAATTAGAACAAATCTCTTTTCAAATATGTTCACCTAATAATTATAACATTGAATATGAAAAAAAAAATTAACTTATCATTCTATAATAAAGTGTACTTTTTTAGTCCAACGTTTAACACCAATGTAACCATTTCGAGACAATTTTTCATAAAAAAATGTATTAAACGTGTGAACTGAAGGATAAGACTTGTCTGAGGATTGAGAGCGTATCATAATCATATTCAAATAAAAATTAATCACCTAATAATGTTTTATTTACAATCTTTTATCATTTTAATAATAATACTTCATCATTAAGCCAATTCATCCCCAACAATGTTGATAAATCTTTACATGTAATAGCATCATTTGGTAGTTTTATTTCATAACCATTTGTTGAGTTATTTTTTATACATTCTATATACTATAATTTAAACATTAAATACTATAGTAAACAAAATATATTGCATAATTTTTACTTAAATCTATGTAATTGTAATATTACTATTGAGTAAAACCAAATAATCTAATGCGAAAAATGACGAGAAAATAGTAAAAATTATTTATTTAAAATATTATTTCAACCAAAATAGATAAACATGCAACTCATAAACTATTGCATAGTAATATAACAACTAGTTATCTATCAATGCTCCGTATTATTAATCAACAATAAACTATATTTATATATTATTTACTAAGTCACATAAATATAAAATACTCTTTATTAAATAAATAATATAATAAATAACAAATGTTTTTATTAAAGAATAAATATTTAATTAATTCCACTATTTAAATAGTAAATATACCATACTAATTAAGTGTAAACACTTGTAACATAGATATTAAAAATTTTATACTAAATAAGTGTTTAAATTAGTTATATTTTAATATAATCAATAAAATGACTTGTATATGAATACTAATACAGGTTGAATTATATATTTAATTTTAACTAACAAAAGGATGTGGTATAAAAAAATACTATGATAGACTTAGATGACAAATATAAACATTAACTTAATATGGAATACTTTTTTTAAGAGATTTTGATCAAGTTTTGGCATTGAATCTTTGTGAGAAGCAATATAAAAATCAGGAAATAAAGATTCATATTGTTTTTTCAATTTTGTTCTTTTTTCTTGATGATCTTTAATTCGTTGCAAAATAAATTGTTTTTCTTTTTCATGATATTGGTTTGAAGTTGCAGCGCATAATGCTGTTATCTTTAAATCATAGTAATCCTTTGTAAAGCCTAAGTTAGGTGTTTTTTGCATTTCTTCACAATCATACGGTTTTATTTCAGATGATATAAAACTTGATTGGATATCCAAATTTGATTCCACACACTTTGATGATAGCATATCTATTTGATTTTTTCTATTTTTATGATCCACTAAAAAATTTGAAGATTTTGTGACTAAATCATCGTAGATAATTGAATTGTTTATAATTTTATTAGATTTTAGCGTTGGAAAATTTTGTCTTGGTAATAAAGCTTTTGATGAACGTAAAAGAAATGAATTCGAGCACCATGAACTCATTAATGTACTCTAAAAACAATTCCATATAGAAGGACAAATAAGTCTAGACTATAATGAACTACACTATTGTTATTATTATAAGAACCATGGTTATAAACAGCGAATGAACCAACATTAGTTTTGTCTAAAATACATTCCAACTCCTTATAGGTTGAATTCTGAATCATTTTTGTTAGATCAATACATGAATTTCTTGCATTAAATGTTTGATTTTGTCCAGAATTTATAATATCAGTTGTAAATTTGTGGTTATATGCATGTAGCTCTACAAATGAGGTGTGATTGTTGTGTGACACATTCTACAAATAACATGCAATTAAACCACCAATGTTTCAAATATAAATTATAAATACTTTATTTGAATCTTTACTAAAATTATAAACAACTTTTTTTGTTTCTTGACAAGAAAATGTAGATTTTGTAAGATTATGAAAATTATCATTTATGATAAATGTAGATTTGTTGGGTGTTTTTGGGGCATTTGATCTATCTAACCATCGTTTAATACTTCGATATGAGGATTTTATATAGTTAAATAATTTAAATCTCTTTTTTTTAAATAACGACTTTTCATCATCGCTAGCTATAACATATCTTATTTAACTATTGGTTTATACACCATAATATTACTTGAATTATTATCATCACATTTACATTCTATGTTGTTTATACCATCCTTTTTACAATTGCAAAACTTTTTGTTATTCTCCATTGGATGATTTCTTTTCATTCTTGGTATGTAACTGTATTGTAACCATGCAGTATACCAAAGCTCCGTTCTATTTCACCAATTATGTCCGCGCATCACACGCCGCTTTTTGTAATATTAACTCTATTAAATGTAGCATCATTAAACAGCCCTAATTATTAGTAGATTTTAAAGAAAAATGTATTTATTATAATGATAAAATAATTATGTTAAGCTTAATCACCATCAGTTAAAAAATAAAGTTTAGTTTGTGGTGGTGGTGAGTTTCATTTGCACGATAATCCTTCAGTAGAACTAAAGTAGTTATAAATGTTAATAGAGCAATTTTTTATACAATATTAAAAAAGGTTATTATACAAAATTTTATGTTCAATCAGATTATATAATACTTTTATATGAATCTAAAAATTTCAATCATTTTTAAAAAGAATAGTATTGTTTTTGTTTTAATTAATTGCATATACACTTTACAACTAGAATGAGTAGATTCATCAATGTCTTGTGTATAAATTTTATCTCATTTTTATAAATAATTAAAAACTATATATATATTTATCAATAAATGTCGTATTTTAATACACAAATAATAAGGAACTTTCTATTTCACTTAAATTGAATACTTACGACAAATAATCGGAAATATGATAGTATATTTCAAACAAATCTAATTATGAACATTTAATTTTATATCAAATCTGTCATTTAATCGATATAATTTATCAAAATAAGATATGTCTTTTAGTAATAAACTAAAGTAGCATAGTACAAGATAGTGCCATAAAAAATAGGTTCAAAACCTATATATCATCCTTTTTTCATTAGTTTACGTTTTAATGCTATTTCTTAAGATTATATAATAAAGCTATTAAGGTTATTTTTAAATAATTTTATAAATTTATTGGCTAAATTTTTATTTAAATAAAAGGAATGTATATATTTCCATAGGCTAAATATGTAAATTGGCATTACTTTTTTCGTTGGATTAGTATAGAGATTAATTTATCGAACTTATTCTATCTCTTGGTATATTGCATTATTAGCGTTAAAATACAATATTTATTTATTTAAAGATAGTCAACAATTCATTAAAATATTTTAAGTGATAGTGATAGAAATCTATCGCATATTTTATAGTTCTCTATATAATTACAGTGTAGATAAAATAGTTATCATGAATATAATTTCTATTACATTCAATGTATTAAATTACACTAGTTTTTATTGCATGAATGTTTTAATTCAAAATAATATCACCTATCAGCGATTAGAATATTAGGTTCAATATAGTTACTTAATCAAATCAAAATTAATCACATTTGTTTTTATTTGCTAAAAAAAATATTCATATAAATTAAATGTATCAATAATATACAAAAAAGTAACAAAAAATGGCATGCTATCCAAATGGATGTTCATAAATTTGGATGATGTGCAAATTGAATGCGCAAAGTTAATTATCTCGTTGAGCGGATTAATTAGGCAGTTTTTAACGATTGGGTCGACTCGTACTTTTGAATTGTTTAGCTTATAGCTAAATTCATTAAGTAGTCCTTAATTTTATTGATAAATGACAAATATGGAGACTGCTAAAATCTATTCTGATATTAGTCTAGTCGGTATTATAGAGAGTGTTATGCTGACAACTGCACATGAATTCTATCACTTAATTGAAGATGCAGTAAGAAAAAAGAAAAACAATTCACTAGAATATGATTCCACTCTTAGTTATACAACTAATAATAGTGAAATCGAGAACAATCCTGTTAAAATAATATTATGGACACAAAATATCTCACGAGTGTATATTGTCCACACTTCAAAATCAGTATCATCTCTTGATTCGGAATTATTGTTAACTATATCAGAAAATGATCTCACTTCAGATCATAATGATATTAGCTTCTGTTTTGATGTAAAAAATATTCTTCGCACAATGATGATAGACCATCATAATATAAAAGAAATTCATATGGAACATGATGAAAGCAATTTTGTAGCTATTCTAGTAATGGATGTTACAAAACACCTTTCCAAATTAATCATTTTAGAATGTAAAAATTACCAAAAGGTATGTTTTTAATTTAGTAAATCACTTTCACCAATCACATATTTGTTTATCTCACTTAGTTGGAAACATTTTATAATGATCTTAATTTGTGTCTATTAAATATGGAAGATGACGTTGATGTTAAATTTCCTGCTATTAGTAACCATATTGATAATGACATTGATAGTAGTAATTTGATTTCATATGAAAATCTTGATTCTTTACAATATATTGTGTCAATGGAATTGTTTGAGAATAATGATGGTCGTTATCATCAGGTTGATCGGGATAAAACTACTTTTAAATTTACTAGAAATTGTCATCGGAAAATTAGACTAACATTTATCAACACTAATGAACAAAAACATAATTTTGTTTTTCATGAGTAGGTTTTTTATTCTAAAATAATTTTTTTTAATATATTCAATAATAGATGTGAAAAATTTACTATTCAGCTATCAAATGGCAATATTATTCCATTGACAAGTGTAATAATTCATTTCATTTTGAGTTTAATTAATATTTTCTCTATAAAATTTATTACTGTTTAAAATTGATAGTACTGTTAATAATGTATTTTTTCATATAAAAAAATACATTTGCTATCTAATAAATTATTATATTATGTTTAAGTGCATGTACGTTTTGATGTGAATTAATGACACATTCCATATTTATAAGTACAATTTATATTTTATTAAATATAATGATTTATTGGTTTTAATTTTTTAAAAATTCATTGAAAAATGCGTGTATTTTATGAGTGGATATACATATTTTTTA
The DNA here is from genome assembly GCA_001407235.2 of Kudoa iwatai. Taxonomy (NCBI): domain Eukaryota; kingdom Metazoa; phylum Cnidaria; class Myxozoa; order Multivalvulida; family Kudoidae; genus Kudoa; species Kudoa iwatai. The sequence goes on from JRUX01001409.1 coordinate 63,896, forward strand.
AACTTTAAATGGTTTTTTTGTATATATGTATCCAAAAAAGATAACCTATCTCTAATATCAATTTCCTTTTAGATAGTACTAAAAAAATTTTATTTATAAAAATTTAAAAGCTTATTATATCATTTACCATGTATATATCACTTGATTTATCTTTAATTTCATTTTAAAGATTGTATTTGTTTTTGGTTATGATAATGAGTGCTCTTTTTATTTGGCTGCTGACTGGAACGTGAACGATGATGATCTATATCATCTAGCTGAATCCAATGAAAGTAGTTAAAATTTATGCTACCTTTTTAATTAATTAGTAAACTTTTTCCTACACTATGATAAGTTAGTTTTTGTGATGAAACATTGAGTTAATAATATGTTAATTTATAATTGCATATCCTGCATCTAAATGTTCTTTTTTATTATGCACTATTTAAAATCATGTTATGTTTTAATTTAGATAAAAAAGAACCCATAATTTTAAGCTTGTATCTAATTTCAAAGCTTGTTAATAATATTTTCCTTTATCATCTTAAAATTGATGTTACATACAAGACAATTCTTGACCGACTACGGCCATCCAACCATCAACCAATTGCATTACGAATTACTCTCGAACTAAATAAAAAACATGATAGATTATTAAACCAATCTGAAAATAGCATCAATAATGCTTTAAATGAAAGCCAAGAATCTATTTCACATGTCAGCCATTTAACTGTTAAAAAACAATTACTTATTAATATGGCTAATCCTGTTTTTAGAAATAAATTAGCAAATCGTATTTAAATTCATGCTACATTTTTAATAAAAATTTTAGGGTTGGCGCTTCTTTTCGATACGCATTCTAAGGGTTTTTTTGGTAATATTGTTAGCAATTCTATCGAAGATGATGATGAAGTTGTTTTTACTGGTGCCTATGAAGCCAATTATGTAAAAATACCAAATACAATCAAAAAAGAATGGGTTGTTATATTCAGCAGATGGATTGAGACAGAAATCATTCCACCAACGACTATGAATCTAATCAAGACAGTATTTTTTTATTTGATATAATATGAAAATTTTCTGTAAATTTGTTTTATACAATTACAGATACACATTTAAGAATTTAAATGTCTACAATATTGTTAATTTTCCATCATATTATCACTTGAATTTTTTTAATCTAATAACTATTCGACCTTATTAAAAAAAATTCAATTTAAAGTTAACTATACTCCACATTTCTAATGCTTTGATAAAATCATTAATAAATAAATTTATTAACTTTCCTACAAATATCACTTTTTAAGTAATTGAACGATTTGTTTAACAGGAATTTTTTATAGCTTTAGAACTTTAAAATTTATTATCCCTTCTTATCATAACAAATGCATTCAAATAGTATATATATGTGAAAAAAAATTTTTTATTATAGCATGGTATTTATCCTGAAATAAGAAACAAATTTTGGATGCTTCAATCTGGTGCATATAAACGTCTCGAAGATTTAAAGCCAATTTATAACGACCTAAAAAACTTGGTATTTTATGATTTATAGTAAATTTTTATTTAATTTTGCAAAAATCTTAAATATATATATATATATGTATATATATGATATTGCATAATTTTATAAGAAATATTAATATGTGAAATAAATATAATTTGGCCATATTGGAATTTATTTAATTTTTAAACATACATTAACATTTTATGAAATTAATTCCATTCAATTCTAATTTATTAATGTTATGATTAAGCATTAAATAAGTAAATTTTATATTTAATTTATTAAAATTTGTAACATTATTTTCAAATATTATGTTATATATAGGAATCTAGTTATGAAAAAATCATTAGTTGGGATGTTCGAAGAACATTTCCTTCTCATCTCATGTTTAAAAATGGATCTGGTCCTGGACAAACAGCACTTTACAATATTTGCAAGGTAATTTTTTAAACATAAAGTCATTTATTAATAATTTATGTTATATAAAAGGTTTATTCATTGTATGATCCGAAAGTTGGATATTGCCAAGGCATGTCATTCATAGTGGCTACAATACTATTAGTGGTAATTATCTACATTTTTATACTAGTCATATTATTTTTGAATCAATAGTATGGTTAGTAAACATTTTTATAATTAAATTGATAGTTTAAGAAGCTAATATAATCATTTTTATGTGATTTTTGAATTAGTTGTTTCTAATCAAATAGTTGTAATTTTTTTAATTAAAATAGCATAACAATCTGGCAACATACATATTGACAGGCTATATTTTGTGTACACTCAAATTTTTATGGCTTAAATACTAATTTATAGTACCATTGAACTAGACATGTGATGTTAAACCTCATAGAAATTTGCTCTACTTAAAAATCCACACCTTAATATTACATTTTTTGACTATTTTTATATTATTCTTATTCGTAAGCATATTTCTATAATAATTTTATATCTTTTTAAATAGCTACTTTTTTTAAAAGAATTATTTTTTATGATATTGTAATTAGAGTTATTAAATTTTTTTTTAAAATTACCTCATTCTACATAAAGTTTGTTTATAGTAATAAGAGAAAAGTCTTTTACGCTACATCGTACACACTTTCTACCAATCCAATTAGGTAGACATTATAATTAACAATCTTAATTATGTGTTTTAATAATATCAATAATGATATATTTTATTATGTTGAATTTTGTGATTTATTACAAAATTCTACTTGTTTTTAATTGATTTATGTCACTAAGGCAAACGAACTTGAAGCATTTGCTATTACAGTACAAATCATGCAAAAATACCTTCAAAGAGATATCTATATGGAAAATTTTCAATTACTTCAACTTGAATTTTTTATATTTGAAAGATTGTTGCATGTAATTTTTATTTTTATAGACTTTTTTTTATATGATAGAGCTTTTATTTAAATAGAAATTTTGTCCAGAAGTGCATAACCATTTAAAAAATTGTGGTATCGAATACCACATGTTTTTGACTCAATGGATATTAACTATGTTTACTGCAAAATTTCCATTAGCAATGGCATTTCCAGTTATCGATTTTTTTCTCATTGATGGTAGACATGCTCTAATTAAAGTGTGTATCGCATTACTCATGGTACTACGATATAATTTTTGTTCTATCAATCATAGAGATAAATTATAATATATATTGTTAAAAATCAAATATCATTCATTCAATATAGATCTCTAAACATGATATTTTAAAAATGAATTTTGATGATATACTCAAATATTTTCGTGTAAATCTACCTAAATTGTATGTCTCTAAAGCCAACTGTACTAATTTGATTTCAGTGGCTCAAAATCTTGATGTTAGTCTCTACACATGATTATTAACTTTTATTTCTAAAATTTAATGCTTCTATAGATTAATAGCGAAGATGTGGATATATTGATCCATGATTACAATCAACAAAGCACTGATGGTGATACACCACGTGATCCCATTCAAAGTTTAAAAGCTGAAAAAAACGTTCTTTTTAATCGCCTTATTCGCATGGAGATTGAAAATGATATTCTAGCACGAGAGTTGATAAAATACCAATTAAGATTAGAAAAACAAGTTGCTTCAGTATTTTTTCTTATATATTTTGATTTACTTGATGAAAGAGCAATTCTACTACGAAATAATTTAAATTTATAATCAATATCACAGAAATCGTTCTATTTCATTTAATAATATGGCGATTTTACCTTTTTTTATATAAGTTTTTATTATAAAATATATAGTTTTACTTTTATAATTCTAAAAACACTATTATTACTTTATTATTAGTTCGAACAAATCATAAAAGATAAGGATAATGAAATCCAGTTTATGCTTAATGAAATTGATAACTGTCACAATCTCATTCATAAATATTCTACAGAAGAAACTTTTGTAATTCCATTAAAAGAACTTTTTAACTTGTAAATGAGTATATAAAATACTTTTTAGTTAAAAGAAGCCTTAAGAAATTCAATAAAAGAATCAGATAATCAAATAACAAAAAGTTCTAAAATTATTGAACACTATAAATCTGTATTTTGCAATTATATTTTACAATTTTTGTGTAGACATAAGAATATTGTTATTATTATTATTGAATAGATATGTAGCAATATGGAAATGCGTCTTAACAAATTACTGAGCAAAAATGAATTATACGTGTCAGAATTGAAAAAACATGAGGTTGAATGTGATGATTGTCGACAACTCTTAACCTCACAGCCTAATACCACTAATAATGAAGATATTCATGACAATACTTTACATAATTCATTATCAGCACCGGGGAAAAATTCATTATCATCAGAAACTCGAGTATGAATATTTTTTATTTTGTATCATTATTTTAACTATTTTTAAATTTGTATAGATAAGGCAACTAGAAAATGAAGTAATAATGACTAAAGATGCCTTAGCTCAAGCATCAAACACCATTAATGAACTTCTTAATGAAATTACTGATTTAAAAATTGACTCAAAAACAACATGGTTCAAAAAACTTACATCCAATCTTAAAAAATAAAATTTTCTTATTATTAGACATGCCTAAATTTACATATTCATGTAATAATCACATGTAACACTTATCTATCTTTTTTACATGATTTTGTATGGTTGATTTATTACTTCATATATTTTATTTTTAATTTATTAAGGTCATGCTCTATTTTGTTTGATCCATCCAGTTTGGTTGTGCACAATGCTAAAGTGTGTCTTAGATATACTTTTTTTTATATTCATCGTACTTGATTCAAAAACATATATGAGTTCAAATGTGTAATATACGTACATAAGATATATTATTCCTTGTTCTTAGTAGATCGAAAGATTGTAACATTTGTAAGATTATTTAATAGTTTAGGAGTGCAATAATAAGATGGCTGTTTCAGTTTAATTACAACACCAATATAAAAATAGCTATATTATGTTTTTTATTTAAAAATTCTAATCAATTCATTAAAAATATATACAAATTACTAGATCCCTAATATAGTTTTACATTAGCCATCAAATATCGAATAGTTTGTCTATATTAATTATCATAGAGATATGAAATTAATTTTTCATATCATAAAATCGATTCAAATCAACTCTAATTAAATAAATTTTTAGTAATGAATAAATCATAGAGCGATTTAACACCATTTATTGTCATATTTTAGTATAAAATATAGTAACACCTATAAGAATAAATGATTGCAACCAGTTTGTGGAATTAACTATAATCTATTTGCCATACATTTCTAGAAAACGATAGTTTTTATTTCTTATTATTTATCTTATTCTTGTTATATTATAATTCTGTATTGGATATTTCCATGAATTATCTATAAATATTTTGGGTCATTTAAACAATAAAATGTATTTTCAATCAATGCCATAGAATTATTATAATTTACAAATTTTTTAATTATAAATACTCTTTTTTTAACTAAGTATATTAAAAAAATGCTATATTATAACGAATATCTCATATACTTTGAAGGGTACATTATTATAACATTCTATATGAGATAGATATCCGATAAATATAACTATATTAATATTTAAACAAAATAATATACAATATAATAAAATTTTTACAAAAACTTTAAAGTTATTTTTACCAATTTTATAAAATAAACAGGTTAACACTACTTATAACAATATATTAATAATGTACTCATTCATACTAGATAATTATGATTCTTAATGATATATATGAACTATAACGAAAATTAAAAATATATGGTATGAATTTTAAAATAAATACTAAATTCATAAAGGCTTTCTAAAATGTTGAAAATTTAATGCTAAACGGTTTTTACCGACAGGTGAACGATGAACTACGATGGTTTAAAGTATTTTATTTTAACGTTATTATTTTTTAATTCACATATAAATACTAAGCTTGACAATAATTTTAATGATACAATTTTTATTATAAACCATAAAAATATAAGAATGATAGATAAAAAAGGCATTTATAAACATGTAGAATATTGTCATTCAAATGACTGAATTTTTTAAAATGTAAATAAACAGAATACATACAAAAGTAGATATATAGGCTCATGATTCATCACCAAATAAATCATCAAAATTGAAATCTTGTGTGTTACTGTCTGAATCACTACTAGATACAATTGGGAGAATATTGAGAAGATTAGTATCTTGAGTGTCAACAATGTCACCTTCATCCATATAAATTTGATTTTTTATTTCATCATCAAATTGAATTCCACTAAAATTTATTAGGTAACTATAGTAAAATATAACAAAAATGATACTATTTTAATGGATTATTATCAACAAAACTATTAATGTTAGTATCATCCATAGCAGATGATATTGTTGGTGAATTAATAGTATCATTTTCAGAACGCTAAGATAAAAATTTAGTGCTATTAACAGACAAAAAATTAGTTACATCATCAATATCATCTTCATCATCCCAAATTTCTTGATGAACTATTTATTTTTCATGTTTTACATAAAATACTAGCATTTAATAGAAAAATTACTTATGGATGTAGCAGCGTGATCTAATTCAATTAAAGATCTAATTTCTTGTAAAATTGATGGTGCTGCTGATTTAAAAGGATTTTTAATTAATTTTCTAAATCTAAAGGTTCTAGCATCTTTCATTGGGGGTGTTACTTGATTAGAAATAAACTAAAATCCTATATTTAAAACAACATACAACCATCTGGCAGTTTATAATATTGTGATCCATAATTGTCAGACTCAGGAAATGGCTCCAGACTACATACCAGTACCTATATAGTTGAATAATTAAGAAACCACATTGAACTATATTACGATATATATGCTACTTGATGTATATCACCAGTTTTATATAGATTATACTTTTGAAATGTTTTATGGGTTTCAACAATTGCAGGAAGATCCATCATTCTAGCATAAAATTCAATATCTTCAAACAACACAAATCCATTTCGACATTCATCTTAAATTAATATCACATCACTATTTACCATATATTCATGACAAACATAGAATCAAATTTTAAAATAAAACATACTTTTTAATTAGTTTCATAGATTAATATAATAATTTACCTGTAAATTGTATCTTTAAACGATCCTTTAGAGTACCAGAATGAATGTATTCTCTAACTTTATAACAATATGGCTAAAGAGAAAATTGATATGACAAGCTCTAATCCATTTAATCTAATACTTCTGGAAAACGAATAATGAATTCACTTTCACATTCAAAAATTTTATCTAATTTATGATTAACCGACATCAATCTTGCTTTATAGTTTTCGGTGTGTGTCGTAAGAATTCGTATCTCAATTTTGTTAATGAAAACTATCTTTTTCTGTATTAAATATCCAAAATTATTATATAAGTGTTTCACTAATAGCTAGATATTTTTTTGAAGAATTAAATTGTATTTTAAGTATCATATCATCTAAACAACCTGATGTAGGTCAACTGTGATAATAAATCTACTGCAATTAATAAATGCACTAACATTTAACCATTAAAATCAAATATTACATATTGTAATTTATAGTTTTTTGAACCTTTTTTATTTAATGAAAACTATGTGAGTATTAAATTCTTTCCAATATAATACTTATAGCATCTTAATTATGGTATTCTCAGTTAATAGATTAGTTTCAGAAGGATCAAAAATCATAAAATTGTTATTTTTAACTATCTTATATCCATAAAATAATTTATTACAATGACTTTAATAAAGAATGGGTGATAAATTGCTCATATACATGATATCCATCATAGAATAGCAATTCTTACAGTAACAAAGCCACTAAGATGGGAATAAAATGTAGAGTTGAAAATTTTCTTTAAAAACCACTTTTATATATCGAAAAAATAATAAATTTATAATTTTTTTATCTAAAAAAATGATATCTATATATTATAAATAATTAATTTAGATTTTACCAATGGAAACACATTGTAAGCATATAATAACTATAATGCTAATAGTTTTGTATAAAATTGTACAAAAAATAAAGCTACGTTAAACAAAAAGTGGATGACTTTTGATGAAATCATCAACCTTAGTTCGGAATATTTGCTCAAAAATTTCCCGTTTCTCTCCACAATGATCAGAAATATCTAGCAAATTTTGACTGTATATCTATCAAAATAAATTTGTTAATCAAATGTATTTGACAAAAAAGCTTTACTGTTAGTATTGATTTGATCACTTTATCTGCATCTTGAAAACCAATATCAGTATTAAGAACAAATTTCATACCTGTAATTGATTCAAAAAAATTAAGTTTGTAGGTTTTTGTTTGGTAACTAATGAGCTTGTCTTGCCTAAATGGAAATAGTCAACGTTGGCATCAAAATAAGTACATTGCATATTTGTGCTATATATATAATAATTCGTACTCTATACAATCAGATAGCCTTTCAATCATATTTTTTAGTGAATACAACATACCATACATTAGTTTGTATTCCTATTTGTTAATATGAGATTATTATGCATAAAAAAATGTACGAATCATTAAAAACAAACAAAAAATAACCAACTTCTATCATGGTAAGTGATGAACTATTAGCTCTATTCCATTCAAAGTAAAACAAACATGATCCTTTATTATCAAATATATAAAGATTATGTATAGTCATTGATAAGCCATTCACTAGACACTTCAAATACAGTGGCTTTGCTTTTTCAACTTACGACACGAGTACCGACGAATTTGACTTATAATCTTGCAGCGTATTGAAGGATTGTAACAATACGTAAGCTTTTATTTGATTTTTCAGATATATAATACAACTTATATTACTATTAATTTTTTTATGCAGTAATTCGTCCCTTAATTTTAATATTTTTCATGACCTACCAAGTGTACCCTTTTTTTTAATTCAAAATTTTTTATTTATGTACCAAGTAACATTTATCTACTACGTTTTTAATTCTTATAGTTTATTTAATTTAAGTAGGACATGATTTTTTTAAATATCTTATTATTACACTTGAATCTGGTTTTAATGAGTATTTGTTTTATTTCTGGAAAGTTGCATGCAAAATATTCAAGTTATCATGTTATTGTTAGATATGGTATATTTCAAAATTAACAAAACCATTAATTATTCTCCATTTAATAAAAATATCTCTATACTAATTCTTAAATGACTGTTGAAAGTCATATTTAATAATAAAGTTACATCATGTTTCATTTTAAGAGTGAAAATTTCCATATATAAGTTAAAACTTGTAATCATATGATAATTTAATTTTTAATAGGAAAAAGATTTTATTACGTTTTATCTAAATTTAGTGATTTGGTAAGTGTACATCATGTTTTGTTGGCGATTTGAATAAGCCGAATTAAAAAACATGTTTTCCTAATTTAAAAGCTCTGTTTGATTAGATTTGTACATTTTTATAAAAAAAACCTATTAAATATATCAAAAATTAATGTTTTAAAGCGTGGACACAAAAAATAGTCGAGTAATAAAGCTTTAATCTTACTTTTTAATATAGTGCATTCCAATTCATCATTGTTATATGAAAAACTATTTCTTTCAGTTTATATCAGACATATATACCATATACAAATATATTAAAAACCTTAAAAGACAAATTTCAGAAAAAAAATTGTCAACAGTCATGCGTACTAGTGTGGGTCGTTGCCTATGGCGATAGGGGTAATTAAGCGTACCATCGTTGATAAACGCTAATAGCCCATGCTGTTAATAGGTTAGTGTTTTGGTCGAATTTTGTCGACACTAGAAAAATATCCTAACAACAATAGCGTGTTTGGTAGAATTGATGTCAGAAAAATTTAAAATGACCACCGTAGATGAATCTAAGCCACTAAGACGATGTAAAAGTGATATATTACCTTCCAACCCAATCCCAATATTAATAAATTGCGCCAATTACAAAGCTCATTTGAATAGTAGTGATGATGTTGACGTATATTTTCAACGTTATAATTAAAATTTTATTTATCTAAAGAACCGAATACCTCCATTTCCCATGAATTTGAAATTTTATACCAAAGGTAAATATCGAATCAGTTTGGATACTTCACCCACAAAAATACAACAATTAAAAATCAACTACAAAAATACTGTCTATCTAATTAGGAAGAATTTTAAAAATGTTTTTAAAATTTTAATGGCAATTTTGATTACAATCTTTATCATATATGCATGCCATTACAATTTCCGAAAAGCTAGAAATATACTTATCATATTTATATTGTATATAGTCTATGTGTTGGCCTCAAATATATTTTTTTATTATGGAAAAAATATCGTAAATTTTTTTGAGCCACTTAATAAATTTTTAATCAAACATTCTAAACTAATTTTTGGGTATTATCTATAATTATTTCATATCAATTTCATAAATTAAACCTTATAGTTTCATGGTATCTATCTTTGTTGGACTTTTTATAGTTTATATAGCAGTTGGAATGAAAAAAACTACACTTAATGTATTATCTATTGCTGGTTATTTCATTTTTTTAGTCATAATGACAATCATGTCAAAATCTATTCGCAATGTATATATATATTAAATTTTTTAATGGTTGTATTTATTTTTTTTTAGATTAATCCTCGAACTGTTTTGTTTGGTTTATTTTTTCAAATGCTTATCAGTTTTGTATGCTGTAGATTAAATATAGGAATAACTGCAATAAAAAGTGCATCTGATTTTGTTTCAAATATTATCAATCACTCTAAACATGGTGCTTTAATTATTTTCAGCAAACAAGTCATGGATATGTTTGTTTTTAAAGTATGCTTAATATTTTATTCATTAAATTTATTATCAATAATATTATAGATATTCCCACCATTAGTATTTTTTAGTGCACTTATCAATCTTTTGTATTACATTGGAATAATGGGTTTTATTACTGAAAAAGGAGCTACATTTATGAAAATATTTCTTCATATAACTAATGTAGAATCCGTTTGTATATTTGCTAATATTTTTTTGGGTGGAATTGAGTCTTCTCTTCTTATTAAACCATATTTACCATATGTAACACAGTCAGAGCTTGTAGTTATTCTTGCAGGAGGATTCTCCAGTATTGCTGGTGGTATACTTGCAGTTTTTATAAGTATGGGTATCCCTGGAATTCATTTAATTACTTCTTGTCTTATGTCTCCATTTGGAACAGTTGCTTTGGCAAAAATTATTTATCCTGAAAACAAACAACATCAAAAAAATTTACACAACAAAGAAGAAAAATTTAAAAAGTAATTATAACATTTTAACAAAAATAGAATTTTTATTTTAACTATGAAATAATATATAGTAAAGAAGAAAATTGTCTTCATGCTATTTCTGAAGGTGCCGCAGCTGCTATTGGACTTATTGCTTATATTGTGGTTAATCTGTTGGCATTTTATTCAATTGGTCATCTTGTTGACAGTTTTCTAGATTATCTCTGTAAACTTGTTAGCAACAACAATCTTTCTTTACAAGTATAGTGGTTTTATTCATTAAATAATCAAACAAACTTAATTTTAGATAATATTTTCCTATATATTCTACCCGTTTGCTGTATTTATGGGTGTTGAAACTAATGATAGATTTAAAATTTCTGAATTGCTTGGCACTAAACTTTTTGTCAATGAACTTATTGCCTTTGAAAAACTCAAGCAATATGCTGTTGCCAATATGATTACAGTAAATACTTTATTTTAATGCATTAATAAATATATATATTTTTATAAAATTTATAGAAAAGAACAGAAATTATTGGAACGTATGCACTTTGTAGTTTTGCTAATTTCGCTACGCTTGGTTTTACGATAGGTGGTATGACTGTCCTTGCTCCTGATCGTGCTAAAGAGATCGCTAAATTGTTACCCATAGCCTTTTGTTGTGGTTTTATGGTCTCTATATTCAACGCAACTATATCAGGTATTTTTTATCATACCTGTGTACTTTTACCTTTTTTCTATTATTTAAGGGTTTATGATTGATGTTTAACAAAAAGATACTAGATTAGGTTTATCTACAATTTCTGTTACACTGAAACAACATTAAAAATTTTTTCTATAATTATGTAGATGTATACATAAATTCAGCTTGATTCATTTTTCATTAACCATACATATAGCAATATAGTTTTAAACCCCTTCTATTCTAGAGCTAGTATCTATTAGTTGATAGATTTTGTTATTCTACATTATTTTGGCATTAATTATTTAAAAAAAATCTACTAAGAAATACTTGTGTGACCACATGAAACGGTAAAATTACTTTTGTCATTATCTTCACCAGTAACTTAATTTTTCTTGTAATAGATATTATTGTTTAAGCTGGAGAAAACATTTTTTTATATATTTTTTTGCAAAAAATTTTATTTACTTTATTTATAAAAAGTTATATTTTTGTATGAAAAATTCTGTGCCTTTTGAATATATCATTGTGATCCTCACATGGTATACTCTATTTCATTAAAATTTCAAGTTATATACATTAAAAATCAGTTTTTTACTTTGAAAAATGTTTTTATTTGCCACTTCTTAATTGTCACATGCTTTTATTAAATAGTTTCATTTTCCTATTGGATAGAAACAAATTTTTTTCGATAATATAAATACAACACGCTTAATAATCAATTAAAAAAATAAAATCACTCCAAATATTTAATGTAGCTATAAATTAAGATAGAAAATGTGTAAATAATTTGTCAACCAGCCAAATAAGAAAACGGCATCATCTTTTTTGTGCGCATGCGCGTTGTTAATTAACATTTTTACTCAAGAATTGATGATAGATGGATCATATTGGTATCCTCATAACAAAATGTTTAAATCGATTGTATAAATATGAGGAGGATAGATTTAAAGATGATGGTATGATGCTGTTGTGCAGTTTGAGATTTTGTGAAGGAAATAGGCTTACATACTCTGTAAGCGCTACACATGATGTTTTTCATGCTATGTTACTGTTAAAAAAATATTGTAAAAGTACAATTACACTAGACTGTACAGTAATAATGACATGTTGCCTCGCTATTGTTCGTTTTGTTAATAATATGACAGATGCAGGTAAATACCATCATACAATTTTATTTGTATAGTTATATAAGCAAGAATAAATTGTTTATTTTTTTAATAAAAAAATTTAAGCTCAAAAAAGTTCATCAAAAAAATCTATTCATATAACTGCTGATATGATGAATATTCCACGATGGTTGGTTGAAATGCGACACTCTATTGTACATTCACATGTTATTATGGATGAAGATGCACTAAAAAATGGATTATTATTTTGTATAGATTGGCTTTGTGAAAAATATTGGTCAAAATTTATCAATCTACCATGTAATAATATATTTCAGCATCTTCCAACTACTAAAACTGCTACTGATAACAACGATTTTATAAAATTAAGACAATATATTCATGATACTCATATGGCTATTAATAAAAATGAACTAGAACTATTATCTAGGGTAAAAGAAATATTTTTAAAGTATGAAAACAGGTAAATTTTTTATAAACCATCTTTCTTATGTAATAAATAGTTTAGTATAAGTATCTAATATAGGTTAGTATTTTATGAACTTATTTTGCAAGATATATCTAATAAAAAGACTAATAGTGCCATTTTGTGCATTGATAATATTTGGTTGCAATATATTTTTGATACTTTTCCATATTTACTTGAAGAATTTTTGTTGTTTATTGTAGATAAACCAGATAGATTATTTAAATGGGCAACCAAGTCCCACTTGAAAAGTTTAGTTGAATATTTTAGTCACTTTATTGATCTCAATAATATTTGCTTGGAAGAATTACATCAAAATATTACCAATTTAATGAATAGTATCATTTCTAATTCTAAAACTCTAGTATCTTTTCTCATATTAAATAATAAAGTTGTGTGATTGAATAAAAGTTTTAATTTTTTTTTGTTTTATTACCTTAAATTGGTTAATTTTTTATACTTCACTTAGTAGAGGGTAGATATGTCAAACTAAACCTTCTTTAATTTATATTTATTCAAATATAAAAAATTATATTGTAAAAATAATAAGAATAACATTTTCGAATGCTTATTTATTTTTGAAAACTAATAAATCAAATACTAATATAATATTTATTATCTCTAATAATTAATATTTATATATAATTAATTATTAAAAAATTGAATAAATACTCATTATAAATATATTTATTAAAAAATTATTTGTTTTATTCATTTTCATACATTTGTAGCATTTTTCTAAAATTTAAATTGTAGAAAATTAATTTTTTTCTTGTGGCTACCCTAAAATTATTTGAATGAATGGTGTATACATTTAGATTATACTATAAATTATTTAATTTTAATATAATATCGTCAATTTCAATTTTTTCACAAACTACATTACTTCCTATATGCATATAATATTCTGATTTCTTTAAATTAGTTTCAGAACATTCCTGGAAATGCTCCCTATGAACGAACAAAGAATTTTATTCATTTATTTTTATCATGCTTAAATAAACGAAAAAAATCTATAAAAAGTCCTAGTAACAACGATTATCAAAGTGTTGATTTCAAACCTAAATTATTTGTATATATTAACAACAAATTTGACAACTATCATGCCATTCATCCAATATGGAATGTACCATTAGGTATGTGTATTGGGCCTAGAGATTTGTGTTATGATTCTTTTGTTAAATTTGAAGAAGAACCTCAATTATTGTGTTCCAATCAATTTTTAATTAAAAATAGTAACTTTATACCAACACCATCACCATTAACAACCTTACAAAATCGAAAAAGGCCTAAATTGAATAACGATATAGAATTGCTGTAGCTATTAATTTATTCACAAAATATTATAAGTTGCTTGTTTGTTATTATTATTTTTTGTATATATCTATTACTAGGTACCATATTGTTATATAATTAATGTAGTTTATTTCTAAATAGCTTATTGCTAGTTCATATTAGAGTCTATTATCTTATAGTAACGATAGACGTCATGGTTAATATTAAAAAGGTAGTTTATGTAGGAGCTGGACATGTAGGAATTTCCAATGCATTAATTACTGCGATGTATTATCCAGAATCATATGTTATTTGTTATGACCATAATGAACAATTGATTAATAAAATTAATCGAAATATTGATGAAATTCCTATTTATGGAGTAATACTATTACATTATTAATAGTAGTTTCTTTGTCAATAATTCATACTAAATTAAAGGTTGAATTACTGGATATTTGTTATAGAACAAAGAAAAAAAATTTATTATTCTCATCGAATATAAAGAATTCACTTATAGATTGTGATATCCTCTTTTTATGTGTATTATTATTTTTCAATAATTTAACAAATTACAATATTTTAAGATTGGTCTTCCATTAAAATGGACCAAAGATAAGGTATGATTCTTTTAATTAGTTTTATTCCTATGTTATAATATATTTAATTTAGTATTTATAAATATAAATTTGTTAGTATTATAATTTATAGTAACATTTCTTTTATATTTTATTTTTTGGCCATTAAATATTATCATAAAAATAGCTTTACTATTTATAATACAGTTTAACGTAAATTTTATTTCTTTTACATTTGATTACACTAAAAAGTATCACAATATTAATAATATGAAGGTATTATATATCAACATCTAATTAAAATTATTAATATCTTGTCTTAATAAATATAAGTGTTATTGATATTATTTTCAATGGTAATCAATGTATTTTAGTCTAATAAAACTAGTGGATCTTTAAAATTAGCTAAAATAAGAGAAGTTATTTTAAAATTTTTGCCCTATATAACTATTGGAAAAACTGTTATAGCTATTAAAAGTACACTTACAGTTAATGGATGTGAAAGGTATTGTTTATTATTTTTCTCATAAAATTTAAATGTTTTTTAAAGGATAATGAATGACTATTTAATTCAACAATATATGACACAATTCATTAAAAATAATCCAGATAAAAATGATTACTCACAATTTGATGTATAAATAATAGAATTTTTAATTTACATGTTTTTTTATTCTCATATATGTATACCAACATCAGATCATTTATAATCCAGAATTTTCTAGTCCTAGTGATGATTTTTACACTTTATGTAATCCCCACAGAATAGTTATAGGTTTCTTATTATTAAATTAATACTTTTATATATTTTATTAATTAATAATAGGTGGCTGTGATAACAACCCTAATGGAATTAAGAATATTCAATGTTTGATTCAATTCTATCAACGATGGATAGATCCTAAAAATATTAAAATCATGTCAACAAAGTCAGCTGAAATAACTAAACTAGTTAATAGAATCTAGTCTATAGAAATTATCTATTAATATGTTTTTTTTAAAAAGGCATCAAATTCACTATTGGCACAGCGTATTTCATCAATCAACACTATAGCAGACATGTGTAAAACAGTTGGTGCTGATATTTCCAATGTTGTTGATGCTATTAGAATGGATAATAGAATTGGATCAAAGCATTTAGAATACGGGATCGGTATTTTCTAAAATTTCATTTGGTAACTTTTAACTTTTTAGGATTTGGGGGTATTTGCTTACAAAAGGACGTTCAGCAGCTATCTGAGGATTTTTTTTCTCAGTATAATTGTGTCTATCCTGATTACTGGAATATAATAAATCATGTCAACAAACTTCAGACTGAATATTTTGTCAATCATTTTATTAACAAAGCTTTTGGTAAAAATAATTATGAACCATTGAAAAAATCTATTATAACTGTATATGGGCTGACTTTTAAGAAAAATACTTGTGATATCAGGTTATTCTTTGTTAACAAAACATATTTTTTATATATTGTTTCAATTTATTTTTTTATATCTACTAAAAATTTATAATATACATAATATTACATTTTTTTATACTATTTATATAAAAAATAGTATTCTTTATTATCATTACAAGATATTAGGTAGATAATTGATAAATAACACAATTATTTTTATTTCAACAATATTAACCAATAAATTAAATAGTTTTTTTAACAAAAAATATATAAATCAAATCATTTTATAGAAAATTTTGAATTATTTACTATTAATTATATATTTTTATTTAAAAAAAACCTGATAAAAAACTATTTACTTATAATTTTGAATAGCGTTTAATTTTTTATACATAAATTATGTTGATAAAAGTATAGAAATAATTTTAGATTATCACAGAGTATAAAAATTATAAACAAACTATTAAAATATGGTGCACATGATATCAATCTTTATGATCCATGCATAACAACCTCAGATAGCAGAAAAGTTTTTGAAAAATACTCTAAAATCACCTATGTAGATATTTTAAAAAAGTTCAAACCTGAAAAATTTAATGATATTTTAGAAAGTGAGTTTATTGGTATGTAAATAATATTATTTGATATTTAGCATCTATTGATAAATTAATTAGATTTTATTTCAGCTGTAACTCTCCATTCAGACCCATATCAATCTATTGAAAAGTCAAAATATCTTCTTATATGTACAAATTGGGATATTTTTAAGGTAAATTTGATTTTTTCTATACAATTTTTATTCTAATATAATACATAATTATTATATGTATTAGTGTTTATTATAATTCTTTTATAGGATTTGAATTATAATCAAATTTTTGAGCTTATGGATCAAGATCCCATGATCTTTGATGGAAGATCACTTTTAAAGTGCAAACAGTTAACCGAAATTGGATTTAAATATGAGCCCATTTATGAATAAATTATTATGTTGATTGAATTTATAGTTATTAACAACCTTTTTTTCTATAAAATTATTAGTAAAATAATGTTGTTGCACACAGCCATCTTATGACTAATCATTAAAATTTTGATACTATTGGCATTTAGAATGCTTTATAGTAGCTGATATTGTTGGAATCAGTATTTTCATGAGATATTTACGAATATCTTTGCATAATTGCTTTGATTGAGAGCAATCTTTATCACTACCCCATATAACCATTTTGTAAATATCATTTTTTACAAGCTGACATATGAGAAATTGAGTATCATTTTTTGATAATAATAATGTACTATTTTTGCTATAAACAACACGAAAATATGGTATAATATCCAATAATTTGTTTTTGGTGTTTAATACATGATTTTTTATACGAACTGACTCTTTAAGAACAGCTTTTATATTATCCAAACGAACCTTATCATTTATTTCATATAAATATAATGATGGCACTACAATATCAACAATATTATACATCCAAAATAGTTTATTGTTCCAATTTTTTGATTTTTCATCACATTCTTCCATAGATTTAAATTTATTAGCTGTATGTCTATAACAATGAGGAAAACCATATACACCCCAGTTGGTTTGTTGTCTTAAATTTTTACAATAATTTATTGTTTCTCGTATGAACTCTCTAGAAAAAATATCAAAAAATTGTTTAAGCTGTTCATTTTTATCTTTGCTATATGTGCTATAATTTAATAATTTCATTGTGTCATTATACCATTTTATTGAACTTTCATTAATTGCTTTACCCATTGTACCAAAATTCATATCAAATAATGGATTCCATGATTCCCAATCAATAACTGCTATATTGTTAGCAATTTCATCGGGTAATAATTCCAATATTTGTACTTTAATTTTCTTTATGTGTTGAATTAATGAAGCATTTTGAGGAATACCACCATTTATACTCGTATATTCATTGTTATGTGTATTTAACTCCAAACGTGGATAAACTCCAAAATCTTCATAAAATGTATGTATATATGGAGAATTCATTTTTTGATGTTTATGATCAAATAGTATATCAACTCCATGATATGGTACTTTAAAATCCAATATATCAACTAAATAATTTTTTATACATCCATATGAAGGTACATTCCATATAATTGTAAAATTGTTTTTATATTCTTCAAAAGTGACTATTTTCCTTAAAATAAAAAAAAATAATGACATTATTTTTACTGTTGTCATTTTTAATTTTTTTATCACACTATTAGCAATATATAACAACACTTTATAATTTTTTTATGAGTATTTCTCGCCTTAAATCAATAAACTCTTTTTTTATAAGTTTATGTAAATATTAAGTATTTTAGTGTTTTTAATAGAATTCTCTTTTTATATTTTTTCATAAAATTGCCAATTTATTTTTAAATTTATAAATATTATCTATAAAAACATATCTATATCATTACATTACATACAACAACTATTTCCTTTATTAATATATATATATTAATTCATTCATTTTTATTTAATTACTACAATTTTACTTATTTATGCAATTTAAATGCAAAATTTACTGAAATCATTACTACTCTAAATTATGATTGATATTTAATCATTTATTCATTATACCATTGTCTTATTCATATCTATTAGTTGTATTTATTTGTAATCTTATTTTTCTCAATAAAATTTATCTTTTACGCCATAAATTTTTTTAAAATTATTAGTTTTTTTTCTCCAATATATTATATTAAGGTTGTAAAGTATTAAATGCTTTAATATTAACTTTTTATAATTTATTAATTATTAAATTTATCACTATCAACTTGATTATATTTTAACTAAATAGATATCATCTACTATTACTATGGTTATATTTATAAATTATAATATATTAGTGTTTTTTTATGATTTATATAAAAATAAAATAACTTTTATAATCATTTTATGGCATGTGGTAAAACAAACAATAATCTATATTTGTAAAATTCATCTTAAACAAAATATATATATTAATTCACTATATAGCCTGCATATAACTCAAATTATATGAGTAGATATTATTTATATTTCTTCAAAAAATGTCTTGTTAAAAATTAATTTCTATGAATTGTTATGTTACATTTATAAAGTACACTTAGTATTTATTTGTTATTATTATTAGTATATTTTTCTGTTTATTTATATTTTTAACTAAAATATTTTTATAGTTCTTTATTAAAATTGTATATATTTATTTAAATTTTACTATTTTTATTATATATATTTAAATTGTTTCAATATTTTTTACAAAAATGATTAAATTTATTGTATCATAATTTAGTTTTATTATTAATAAAATTCTATACACTAAAATGTTTTTTTTTAAATTGATTTATATTGTTTAAAATGATATGAAATGAAATGTGTCAAAAAAATATACTAATTATAAATTTCAAGTTTTTACGCATGCGTACAGGTTATATAAGAAATAAGTAGGTGGACATTTTGTGGTTGAATGGTAAGTTATTCAAAAATTACAATTATAAATGAATTTTTTGTAATAATATTACTTTTTGAACCTTTATATTGTCTATTTTATTTTTACTATTGACATAGTTAACTAATAAGATATAGTTCTAATTTAAATTGTTAATTTAAGTATATTTCATATAAAAATGAGTGTTATTTCTACTTGAAATGACAAAATTATGTTTAAAATTGTCTAATTTCTTACACATTATTATAAAAGTAAATTGTTATCAGCTAATTATTCTATATTGATAGTAATATTTGACTATTATAGAGAGTAAAAAGTGTAAGAGATGAACACTATATAAATGTATATACATGAAAATTTAATAATTTACGAAGAAAAAAGGATGTTTTTTATGAATATCACTTAAAGAAAAGTTATCTATTAAATAATATATGGAAATTTTTAATAAATAATCAACGATTATTATACATTATATATATGATTAGTGGAATTTAGTTTATTTTGAAATTCAATGTAATATTTAGAATGAATGAGTGTCCCAGCAGTTTATAGAATCATCATAGGTTAATATGAAAAAAGAATTGAGTAGGATGGAACTATTTTTATTAGAATGACATAACTATAGTTTAGTGAGTCAACCATTCCATAGATAATGTTGCAGCTTGATTTAATTTATTTTAGTTTAATATAAGAAACAAATTACTAAAAAAATAAGAAACCATTCTTATTTATTTTTATATACAATACTTTTAAAGATATTGTACATTCGACTTTAGTGTATCAATTTAATACACAAACAAAAAGTAATCGTATATTTGAGATACTAAATTATTATTTAATTTACTAGGTAATTTAGCATTAGATTAGTATGATTAATAGTCATTTTTTAGTATCTTATAATTCCATGTATGGGTTTGTTAATATAATAATATAGCTGCTGATATAACATGAATAACAATAACTTTTATAATTAGTTTAAAGCTAAATTTTTAAGGGCTTTATTTAATAAAAAGTAATTATTTATTATTCGAGTAGACAGATTAATGCTTATTAAGTATTGAATGTATATATGTTCCTTTTTACTGTATATTTTATATTAATAAATACACATATCTTTCATATGTGACTTAAATTGTCATTTTTATAATTTTAATTAGTTAAAAAATTATAAAATAGACATTAATTTTAACCAAATACATAATTTAAAATAAAAAATATTGTTTAATATTAAATTTATTATTAATGACAGCAAATTTTCAGGTAAATAACGTAGATAAAATGTCACTTTTCTAGCTAGTCTAGTCAGCTCATGAATGAAAGATTAACATTTAATTACATTATTAAATAGTTTTAAATATTAAATATTTTAATACAAAATTCTAAGTATATATTCAAATTAATTTATAGTTTTATACTCTCTTTTTATGGCTATTTCTTATGATTAAGAATTCGATTTAATCTAGGTGTGTAATACACATCACTTTTAATAAAATAACATAAAATAGAACAAAAAAAATTAGTTATTTTACTAATAACTAATTTTATAGCTATCTATAAAATCTAATAAAGTCTTGATCATATAAATTAACCTCTTATAATAGTTATTGTATCAAAATCAATATAATTTCATATATTTTTTAATTTATTAAGGTTAAAAAACAAAGTAATATATTTAAAAGCTATAGAAAAGGATCTATTTAAACTATTATCAATCAGTACCGCCTACTAAATCGATAGAATATAAAAATAATTTTAATATAATATTTTACATAATAATTTAATTAAAATAATAAATTATAATATTTTTATACTGAAAATTAAATTAAATTTAAATAGATTTTTAATACTGTATCCGAATCCAGTAGAACAATGAGATTATTAATTATCGGTTATCATCAAACTAAACATACAAGATACTCCATAAATATGCACAAATGTTAATCTATATCTAAATAAAAAAAATTGAAAAAGAAATAAACTATAAAAGTTTTAATGACATTAATTCGAGTGTAGTTATACAAACACGTTAATTTGAATCATTAAAAATATAAAAATTATTAATAAAAATAAATTTAAATAGCTATTTTTTATAATAAAAATACAACTTTATCAAATATAAAATGATTTGCATATGAACTAGCTTATAGTTATCCGCAGATAACCACTCCCAGAATAATACCCGATTGTGTGCGATAACCAAATTGATCGATGAGTAATACACTTAGACCATACTTGAATACTGTTAGAGCTACATTAACAGCAGCATTATGTTTGGAAGATTTTTCATCACAAGTTGTGGAAAGGCACAATAAACCGGAAGTTGAAGTTGGAATAAGTAAGGAAGTTTTGTTGACACCAGTTATTGTTGCTAGAAATGAGAAAGAACGTGTATTAATTGAAGGTTCAATTAATTCTGTTAGAATAAGTATTGGTGTTAAACAATCTGATGAAGTTGAACGTATTCTTTGCAAAAAATTTACTAATTTCATGACAAGAAGAGCTGAAAATTTCTATATACTACGACGTAAACCAATTCAAGGTTATGATATATGCTTTTTGATTTGCAATTTTCACGTTGAAAAAATGTTTAAAGAAAAATTAATAGACTTTGTTATTCAATTTATGGAAGAAATTGATAAAGAAATTAGTGAACAAAAAATTTCACTTAATGCTCGAGCAAGAATTTGTGCAGAAGAGTTTCTTAAAAGTTTTTAACTAATTATCTCCAATTAATGATTCTACTAATCAGTTGATTATTTTTTTCTGCTATCACCAATCTACTCTAGTGCTTATTTGAATGTGAACATTTGATTTGATATTTATATTTTAGTATTTTTAACTTTTTCCTATCTGTATACCTTGCGTTTTAGTGTAAGTATTGAAATTTGATTTTTTTGTATATTTTAGTTGATTTTATTAATTATTTTATATAATTTTTAAAATTCTTGGTAACGTAAAGAAAATAGAATAATAGATTATGTTAGACTTGATGATATTGTAATATATTTGTATCAAGTTATTTTATTTTTAAGTATCAATTTTAATAGTTATTACATGTATCATGGCAGCTGAAATTTCTTACTCATCAATATTATCTAATAATACATCATTGCTAAAATTTGCTAGCTTACTGCTTCCTTAAATGATAATATAATAGAATTTCTTTTTTTTTATCATTTTAATACTACTTTATTAAGTATTAATACTAAAAAACTGATTATAATTTGATTTAATAATCAAGAATGTATTTTTTTAATATTCATAAATATCTAATTAGTATGTTTCATTGTATATTTAAGTAATTTATTTAATTATTAAAGAGTGAATTTGCATATCATGATTATAAACATATAGACTGAGATTTCATTTGCATATACATACAACATATGTGCTATCAAAGGGGTCAAATATATTTAGTTTAAAATATTATTTAAGTGTGATTTTAATGTTAGATTGTTGTTGAAATGATTGCACTATTAATGGTGATGGCTATCGCCCCAATTAATTGATTTAAGGTCAATACCTTCTTGAATCATTTCCCAGAGTGGGCTCATTTGTCGTAGACGTTCAACTTCCTCAACTACACGATCAACAATGTAGTCTATTTCTTCTTCTGTGTTATATATGGATATACCAAATCTTATACTTGAATGTGCAAGATCTTCTTCAGCACCTATTGCTCTCAACACATAGGATGGTTCTAATGAAGCTGACGTGCATGCACTAAATTATAAACATCATGAGATTGAATGTAAGGTTAGTGATGATTATACCTTCCTGAAGAAAGAGCAATATCTTTAAGAGCCATAAGTAAACTTTCTCCTTCTACACATGAAAAACTAAAATTTACACAACCTGGATAGCCTCCCTCTGACTTGGGATCTCCATTTCGAACCACATGTGTCAATCTACTAGTAATACCGTTAACAAGTTTATCACTTAGATATTGAATTTTTTTATGGTTTTCCTAAAAAAATTAATTTTTTTTTGAAAATATAAATATATATTTATTAAAATAAAAAAGTATAATATAAATAAATACTTCCATGTGATCCTTAGCTAGTTGAGCAGCTTCACCAAGCCCAACAACAAGAGGAACAGGTAATGTGCCACTGCGAAGACCTCTTTCTTGTCCACCACCATTTATTAAAGGAACCAATCGAATTCTTGGTCTGTTACGAATATAAAGTGCACCAATCCCTACAATTTTTAAATAATATGATGCATATTTTTTTAAAATTGCTGTTTATTTACCTTTAGGGCCATATATTTTATGGCCACTTATTGACATAAGGTCAATATTACATTCATTAACATCTATAGGTATCTTGCCGTATGCCTATATATATTTAAAATATTCTATGATAAAATAATTAAAGTTTGTATAAAATTTCATATTAAAAAAAAACTGATAATATAATAGTTAAATAAATGGAACTATTAGTACAAAACCTCTTTAATTGATATGAATATTTGATTTAATCATTATAAAATAATATCATACTATTTTTTTATTAATTTAATGCCTAAAAAGCTTCCATAATTATAAGTTATGAAATGCTAAATAAGATAGTTATTAATATGGGTAATCATCACTTTTTTAATCTATCCAAATTATTCTCAACATGGCTAATTAATTGATAAATACACCTAGATAGGTATATACATAATTGAACCATATGGTATTAAGTTGAAAAGCAATTGGTTTAAAAAATCATTATGTTACTAGTAAAAATATATCGTGTACCTAAAAATTTTATGAGATTGTTAGTTGATTTGGCCTTATAAAGTCTGAAATATCAATAAAAAAAGGTATAAAGTCTATTTTAATTTGTTTTTACAATATTATGAATTAAAGTTGATAAAATAAAGAAAATATAAATACTTGTGCAGCATCTGTATGAAAGTATACATTACGTTCACGACATATTTTCCCGATTTCTTTGATAGGTTGTATGACACCAATTTCATTATTCACAGTCATAATAGAAACAATTAAAGTATCTGGAGTGATGGTATTTTTAAGAAGCTAAAAGTAATTAATAATTGCTAAAATTATAATTAACAATAAAAGACTTCCAAGTCGATGTGTCCTTGAGAATTTACTGGAAGGTAGGTGACTTTATAGCCTTGTTCAGATAGGACCCTACATGTATCCAATACACATTTATGTTCCTACACAGACATTATGGCAATATATCAAATAATATATTTCATACAGTTTGAACAGTGATAATATGATTTTTTTTGGTACCATAAAATTTTGCAACCCCCTTTGAATATAATAGTAATATTACAAGATTTTTAGTAATAAATACTTTTAATGCCATATTATTACACTCAGTTGCACCACTAGTAAAGATTATTTCCTTAGGTGAAGCATTAATCAAATTAGCAACTTGCTATAGTAAAATATATGTGTAAAATTTATTCATTTGTTTTTATTAAAAAAAAAATAATCACATTTCTAGCATTTTCAACTGCATTGTCTGCTTCCCAACCAAAGCAATGAGTTCTTGAATGACAGTTACCAAATTTTTCAGTAAAATATGGCCACATTGCTTTTAAAACATCTGGATGCTAAATAAATCCAAAAAAAACTACCTAACAATTGGTTTGGTTATATATAATATAAGTATATTACTGGTTTTGTGGTGGATTGTGCATCAAAATAAATTGGTAATTTGATTTTACTAACATGTATAGAATTTTCTTTCTTTGACATATCTTGGAAAATTAGATATTTTAAATATGTATGTTAAAAATGATTATTTTTCTTTATTACCTTTAGTTGAAGAATTTTGAGAAATAGTTGTGGTTGTTGATTTGTTTCTTAAAAAATAGTTTCTCAATAGAATATATTTTATATCATCTTTTAAGGGTGATAAATAATTTTTATTGAGATGATTTTTTAAAATATAATGTAGGCAATTGATTCTTATCATTGCAATGTGAATTGAAGTATGAATGAATTGGAACTATTGTCAATGTACCTGAGAGTATCACGCAACCGCATTAACTTTAATTTTTTTATTCAATTAAATACACATGTATTATTCTTTTTTTGTAAATGATGACACCATATAATTTATTACTTTCTTAATAATTTATCATTTAACCCAATAAAATTTAATTTTCAAGCTGATACATTAATATAGAATTAGTTAAATTTGTTAGTATGAGGTGTAGTTTTTATTTATATTTCTTAATATATAAATAATCATACTATTTTATCAATAGAACTAATTAATATGTTATTTATTTTAACTTTACTCAGTCAATTCTATAGTATTTAAATTCATATGGTATATTTGAAAAATAACAACTAGCACATTTCAAATAGCATTATTTATTTTTTTTTATCATTTTAAATACATCAATCTAGATAAATAAAGCATTTTAAAAGAAAGATATTTGAATAGGAATTGAAAATAAATTAAATAAGATTTTTTATTTCATTTTCAATAAGAAAATCATTTTTTAGTCTATTCCAAAATGGTATATTTTTATTTAAAAATTTTAAACTATTACATATCATATAAATTTTCGTTTATATCATTCAAAATATAGCTATTCCATAAAAAAAGTTTATAATTTTAAATTTTTTTAAAATTTACATGAAAAAATGTGTTTTATTTAAGAAACAATCCACACTTTCTAAAGCTACCTATATTAGTGATGATGATCACGTGATGGAATATATTACAGCTTCGTTTAATACGGAAAAATTTATCAATAAATTTTTTATTTAAATAACATAAAGATATCGATATATCTTTACAGAATTAAAAAAATATTAATTTTAATGATGATAAAAAAATAATATACTACTAAATAATTGTGTGTGTGTACATTTTATTTTAAAATATATTAAATTGGGACATATTTTCCATTCTAAATGTTTAAGTTTTATTAATTTATAGTTATAATTTATTTTATTTTATTTATATATTACATCAAATCTAAAATAATGATTGATGAAAAGAAAAAGTAACACACAACTATTTTTAACTATAAAGTATCAATATAAAGATTATCTACTACTACTTAAAAGTCAATGTTTATTCATAGTACGTATGATCTTGATTAAATTTCATTTATTTTACAAGCGTATAAATTATTATTTTTTTAAATTTGAATAAGCCAATATACATTTTATTTAGTAGTTACAAATCTATTTTTTTATTACATAACATTTCACTTGTTAATACTTAATTAAATCGTCATTTTTCGTATCATCCCGTACATTAATGGTTCAGGATATGTGAATGTATTTATATCGAAATAATGTAAATAGAATGGTTTTTTTTTCAAAAGTAAGTGATAGTAAATTAATCTCATATGTGAAATCTCTTTTAAGATAAAAATAATAATTTTTTTAGTATTAGAGTTAGTATAATAGTGTTGTTTTAAAATAAGATTAATAGAAAACTATGAAAATAAAAGTTTATATTAAAAATTATATAATGTTGGCAATTGTCATTTTATTGATGTGGAATCAATATATTCACCAAAACTACTACTAAGTATTTGTTGCTATACAGCACGAGATATTTGAATTAATTTTAGTTAATTAAAATTTATTTCTAAAATATGGTTAACTATATTAAAAAGCATTTGAATTATATATATATATACACATTTGTACAATGATATTAAATTATTTACTTTATTTTTGTTATTTTATTAGAATTAAATGCTATTATATCATTTATATTTATAAATTTTTAAAAAAATGTTCTATTTATTACATAAATCATTTTTATTAATTGATCTACTTTCCATTGGGTCAAGAATATTCGTTGAATAGGATTTAAAATCTATTTAAAAACATGATTCAATAAACAAAATGTATAACTTATGAGATATTGTTATTTAACACAAGTGTAAAATTTTTATTAATAAATAAACATTTACAATTGTTGTACTATTCACATTCTGATATTATATTAACTACTATTCATTGTATTTTATGTTGAATATTTTAATGTTTAACTTAAATTTATTACATTTATTTAAAAACAAAGTTATTTTATTTACATATATTGAAATGAAACTTTAAATACCTTATATATTAAAAGATATACCTAAATAAAGCTTAATTTTACACTCAAGTATCAATATGAGAGATTGTATTCTATTTTTATATATAAATGGTTCATTGTTTCTATAAAGTTTATTTTTTTAATAAATTTAATTTCATAAATATGACATTAAACTTTTAAAATAATACAAACATATAGAAATAAAGCTTTTTATTACTATATTATATAAAATGTATATTAAATACATTATTGAAATGGTTTATTTCTGTATAGATTAGTATGTTATAACATTAATCTTTTTGTAAATGTAAAATGTATCAGTTAATTAGTATAATTGATAACTAATTACAACAATAACATAATTAATTGCTATAGTTACCGATATTAGATGGAAAAACTTTATGAAGAATAAAAAAAAATATTTAAAAAATAGAAAAAAAAACAATAATCATATGTAATACTACAATATACTTAATGTATTACATGTATATTGGAATGATTAATTTGACAAAATAGTGATCACACAATAGAAATAAGAAGGATTACTCAAACAATACCATTTATAAATATTCATATTTATTATTATTCATTTTTTTTTCTAATATATACTAATGTTTTATATTGAATTTATTTGTTATAATGAAGAAAAATGAATATATTTTTATGAGCTAAATAATCTATATATTTAAAAGTTTGTAGTAGGTTCAAATTCCTATCCTTAAATCTATTTATAATGATGGTATTTTTATATGATAAAGTATGATTTGAAAAAATAAATAAAGTATAATGGAATATAGTACATATAAAGATTGTATATTATAGTAAAGTTAAAAATAAATTAAAGTACACATTTATATTGATTTGATGGAGAATATTATTGAATTAACTTTTATTCTAAATAAATCATAGATTATTAACTAATTTAGTTAGCATAAAAAATAATAATAATTGTTTTATATAATAAATGTAGTTATAGTTATTATTATTAACTGAAACATTGGATAATTCTCATACAGTTTCATCGAATAGTATCTAAAATCCAATTAAAGTTTAATGTTATTAATTTTCTCATCATTACCCTTTGAACAGATTAAAAATTGCTGTAGATTACAATTGATACTTATAAATTATGATTTGAGCTTTTGTGAAATAAAATTCATTTAAGTAAAATTAATTTGATATTATATTCATAAAATACTAATAAAAAGCCTTATACCAATATAATTGTAGTTTAAATTTTTAATAAATGATTTTAATATATTATTTTTATTTAAAAAATACCATTTTAATATTTAATTTTTAATATATTTTTAAAAAATTATAAATTTAGTAATTAAAAAATCACCATATTGTGATGTTTTATATTATAGAGGAGATGATGGTGATAATGATTATATTGCATTAACAAAAAAAAAACTCTGTAATAAAATTAACTGAGGATTAAAAGCAATCTACTAGTAAAGTTACAGATATGAATTCAAAAACTAAACATTGCATATCTATTCTATTATTACTCCAAATTTCTATAGTAACACCCATCAAACTTTCTATAGTAAGATTCTTTTCTACTTAGCATATCAATATTCAAAAAATAGCATTAAATGACTAATAATAAAAAAAAATAAATGGTATTCTTTTTAAATTTATTTCAATATCATTAATTTATAAAGTATAAATTAATATAATTAAATATATTTCATAAAATTATATTATCTATAATAACTTGAATAAATTTATCATTTTTATTTGTATATAGACTATATATTAGGATAGAATTTAGTTGAATCTTTAAAAATTTTATATTTAATAAATTTTTTTACAGTTTATTAACTATCCAAATATATTGTTTGAGACAGAAAAGATCAGACAGATTGATAACCAAAATATATCATCTCATTTTTCACATAAAACTGTATTATTTTTTTCTAATGGATTAGTATAAATTTAGAATTTTTTAGGGGTATATTGAATTTAAAACATCAAATTGTTTGCTATTTTCTAATGTAAACAAGACAAAAAATCATGAAACCTTATATCCATTTACAATGCTCTTTTTCATGAGAAATGAATCTTGTTCTCTTTCTACTGAGGTAATATATATATAATAGAATCTAAATAAAAGTTATCAATTAAAAATGTTAACAATATTTAATGACTCATTTATTCATTATCCCAAAATTAATATCAATATTATTGATTTAATTTTAATGCATAAAATGTTTTCTTATTTCATATTTTTGTTTGATAAAAATCAAATAATACTATAGTATATTATAAGTTTCCTTGAAAAAAATAGTTTTAATAGGCATTATTAGTATTATTATCATTGATAATTTGTGAATAATCCATTTTGATAGTTATTTACATAAAAGTAAGTAAATATCTTAATAATATATACTATTTAATATGGAAAGATTAAATAAAACTAGTTTATTACTATTATTACCCTATAACTGTATATATGAACAAATATATACAATATTAGTAAATATAAATTAGTTTCATCGCATATAGTTTAATAAATTGGCATACTTTTTTAGAATGAAATTTATTTTTTATTCTAAAATAATATCATATTTCTTTTTTGAAGGTGAAAAATGCATATAAGGCTGGTTATGATGGTGTTATATTCTATACAACTACTGAATTAGACGCTTCCATCAATACTACCTCTTGGAATATAACCAACTCTATTAATATACCAAAATTTCTTCATAATATCAAGAATTTTTATTTGAGATATTGTAACATGTAATTTTATGGTAATATTTAATTTTTTTTTTAAAAATTAGTGTCAAAATCTTCAACAATTACTCCAATACAGCATCACATGATTAAAACATTTCAAATTTCTAAGGTTTTTTAAAATTAATGGTAATTTTATTTATTAAAGTGTATCTGTTTAATGTAGCTAGATGGTTTTGTTTTAAAGTCTATTCTCACATCACATACGTATACCATAGAATTTTCATATATTAACTTTAATAACATCTATTACTACTACTACTCATAGAGAGCCATTTTCATATTTTTTCATATTGAGTTCAAAAAGTGATGAAAGTATAATCTATAATCAGTTGATGATTGGATTTTTTCATTTTTTTATCTCTATAATCATTCTCTTACTGGTAATGATATAATAGTAGCTATTATCTAATAATAATATGGCTACTATTAGAATAGATCTATACTACACATTCTATAACTCTATTCATATATTTTAGGTATTGGTATTATTAAAAAAAACCTTTTATTACCTTAAAAAAATGAATAATTTCTTACAAATTCAAAATCTTGCTTCCAAAAAGTATTCTGCTAGTAATATACATTTTAGTTATAAATTGTGTGTGTCATTAAATCCATTATAATCTGTATGTAGTATCATCACATAGATATGATTTGGAATGGTGTTCAATATGTCTTGATGAATTTCATATAAATGATGATATTATTGTTTTACCATGTAACCATGGTAAGTTTTTTTTACAATCGATCTACTATTTTATTCACCACTCTTCCAACACATAGCTATCATATATTATATAAAATTTTTATAATAATAGATAAATTTTTTAAAATTTAAGCAATAAATTTTGATATGAACATTGTAGAGAATAGGAAAACTCAGCCACACAACTTACACTTGTTATTATACATTGAACTGCGTGCGCACTATACCATAAATAATTAGAACATTTACAAATGAATCTAACATTTGTACATAAAATCACTTAAACATATTCTAAATGAATATAAACAATATAAATGTGTTACTTTTTTTAAATATTAACAAAGATATTTATTATATGTATATTATCATAAATTCAACTATTTTATTTATTTAATTTAAATATCAATGATTAACTCATATTAATGGTTAAGGATTGGAAAATTTTATATTACAACCAAGTAACAAATATAAGGTATAACATTGATGCGCATGCGCAAAAAGATATAGTTCATTTTTGGATTTAAAATTAAGGAAAATCTATAATCATTTGTGAATTTTATTTCTATTTTTATAATATTTAATAGTTAGTTATATGCTATATATATTAGCTTGTTTAATTATATTTTATTGATGGGTAGTGAATAAATTAAAGTAGCTATTTCTATTTATCATTATTCATAGAATATCATCGTGAATGTATGCTCAAATGGAACAAATTAAACTGTCCATTGTGTAATTGTTTTATAAAAGTGGATCAATAACTCATATTTTTGTATATTCTTTAAGTTTATATGGTTATTTTATTGCAATATAAAATTGAAATAAATACTAATATATTATTATTTTTTTTTTAAATTATTGATTTAAAGCATATATCTTTTAATGATATTTTACCAATTACAATCATAAAATCAATACTAATATATAATTTAATTGATATATATATACAACCAATTTAATAAAATATAAAAGAAAAATATGAAAGAAAAATTTTCATTTTTTTTAATGAGTTTTTTTGATTGAAATATTATATGATTATTCAACTAGTATATTTCTATTTAAATATTCCATCATTATTTTGATAAAAAAACAAATTTAATCATTAATATTAATTTTAATTCAATCATACTTTTCTTTAGAATAGAAACATGCATTTTCACATTATAGAGCTCATAATAATAGCTAACATTTCAAGTATAATCTATTATACTTGATATAATTTCATTTTGTAAACATCATATTGTTTAAAAAATTTTAGCCATTTTTAACCTTTAATATTTATGATACTAACCATCCATTTTTTATGCGCACGCACATATAAAGTATAAATTTTTTTGTTAACTATTTCTATTGCTATCATATTAATATAACAAAAATTTGGATTGATTAAATAATAATAATAAGTATTTATTTAAAATTTTAGTGTAATATGTATATATATTTTTAAATGTATTTTATTTAAAGATTCTTTACATTGACATTTGACGAAATATTTCTCATAAATAATATGATTAATAACTATACACTATAAACATAATTTTTCAAAATATATTTCATCAATTTATTTTTAAAAACTTTATCATTCTAAATAAAAAAATGTCTATGTTCTTTAGAATCCATGCGCAAATAATTAAACTGTCATGGCAACAATTACCATTCCTTGTAGTAGTACGCATATGTACTTGTGTATAATAACTAAGAAAGATAGTGATAAGAAAAAAAAATATATTTAATAAAAGGTTTTGATTATTAGAATGATACCTAATAAATTAATAATAATTAATTTTTAAGTATAATTAAATCAATCATTAAAGATAATACAAACAAAAAAATAATGATAGATTTTTTTAATATAATACTTTTTAAGTAGCTTTAGTTAGTTAGATGTATATTTAAAATATGTATGATTCATAGAAATAATGATTATATTGTGGATTAATTTAAAAAATTACATATTTGACATAAAATCTACTGCCATATTGTCATTCTTTTTAATAATAATAATAATAAGATTATTTTATAATTGAATGCTTAGAAAATTATAAATAAAAATGTAATGTGTTATTATGAAAAAATTAGGACTTTTTATAAAACGTAATGAACTATCTCACATAATAAAATATCTATAAAAATAACTGATTAAAGTTTAATTTATAGTTTTTATATGATTATAAAAAATAATAGTTTGTAATAGTGTGTTTTTTGGTGTAAAAACAGCAAAAAAATATGTTAGATCATATAAATTATCTAAATTAGTTTAATCCCCATTTATATGTGAATAAAAATATATATTCAGCACAATTAAGAAGTAATAGAATAAATAATAATTGGAAACACATAACTAAATATGTTACAAGTTTTTTGTGAATATATTGGAGCAGAATTTGTGTAACTCTTCCATTATCTAATTATAACTAATCTAGGTGTTATATTTACAATTAGGTGGAGGTAAATATGTGTGTATGATCTAGTATATTCTAATATTATGGTGAATTTTAATAGTTTTAAACAATAACAATTTTTTTTTAATATTAAAATATGGTGGGTTAACATTAAGATTCGATTATATTGTGATAGAATTTTAAAAGCTGGTAGTATTATGACGATTAGAGATTAGTTTATCCGATCAAAGGCGGCTTACATTTTAAAGTTGCATTATCATCAATTTAATCCAGAAAAAATATTTCAATTTTTATAACCATGTTGATAATTGTTGTTGTAACAAGTGTACTAGCTACTATAATAAATAGTAGTCCCGATTATATGATGCTGGTAAGATAAATTTCTAATAGATTTATTTGATATAACTGCTATTATTATCAAAAATTATTTTAAACATAGATCCATATGATTAAATCATAAATTAATAATTATTATTACTTTGAATAGATAAAACCATCATATAATATAACTAATGAAAAAGACTATATTCAATCATTACAGTATTTGGATGCAGCCAGATATTTTCACATTGTATGATATCAATTTTCTTAATAGAATTATTATATCTCTGTAAAAGTGTTATGGCATTTTTAAAATATTGATTAGGGAGTTGCAGTATATCAACCAAATAATTGTACATATTTTAAAAAATATTCTGAAATGTTTCCAAACAATTATACGCAGTATCAATCAACGAAAAAATTTTTAATTACCGAAATTAAACCTGAATGCACAATTTCTGTTGTTGTAAGTTTAAATTTGCTAACAATTGATATAATATTGTTGGGAATAATTTAGAACCATTATGCAAAACATTCTGGCTACTCGGTTCTAATAGCTATTTTAGATAGAGTAGATAATGATTTTGTATCAAGTGAAGAACATTTAGACACAATTTTAACCATACAATCTATTGTATACAATAAAAATAGCTATATAATATCTCTATTTATGCTATTTTATAATAGAAAGTAGATATTTATCAACGTAATTGGCTATTTATTGGAAGTGAATCACCATATGTCATTACTTTTGCAGTACCCATTCTATTTCATTTATGATTAATCATTTCTTAATTTTTATACTATTTAGAAAAATGGTATTCGAGCTAAAGAATTTGTTAAAGATACATTGTACATGTTTTATTATTCTTCTTCTTCTTCATTACAATATTGTTGTCTAGTGTGTTGGCTCTCATACATAAACAACTACATTTTGAAGTTATCACTAAAAGCGTTGTGTTTTATTGTGCATTTGCTCTCTTATTTGCCATAATATTTATTGTATTTCATCTATAAACTAGATATGTTACATTACTACATGTAATTTATATAAAGTTTGAATATACACGATGGTTGATAAAAAGAACTAAACATAGAAATGAAACAAAAAAACTACTCAATTCTTTTACCACAAAAAAATACACAATATTAAATAATGGTTTCTTTTAAATTCATCTCATTTTCATTAAATAAATCATATTTAACCATTATATAGGTCATATGACAGGAGAAATTGGTTTTGAAACTGAATTTTGTCCTATATGTCTCGATGAATATTCTATAGATGATATTTTAATTATTATGCCATGTAAACATGGTATATAAAATTTATTTTAAAACATTAAATTAAAAAATAATATAAGAATTTCACAAATTTTGCATTCTACAATGGAACAAACTCATATGCCCACTGTGTAAAGCTGAATTTGACATTTTATTACCTCAAGAAACGGTTGATAATCCATCTCAAGCTATAGGAGTCTAAAAAAGTTTTTTCATCAATGTATTTGTCTATTTCATGATAAATTTTATTTTATTTTAAATTTTCTTGTCTACTACTGCTAGCTTATCTAACAATATAAGCTTTTTCTATTATAATCCATAAAATTATTGTGTATTAAAATGTCATTTTAAATAATAAATTCAATATATTTGTTAACAATTTTATTGCTATATTTTAAAAATAAACCACTTTATATATTTAAATTTGATTTTTTTTATAAAATGTAATTTATATCTATGTAAAACTTATTTCAATTCATTCATTCATACTAAAAAACAAACTTGAACTTAATTCTTATTGGTTTGTTAGTGTTAATGTTATCTTTAATGCAATTAGAATGGGTTATTATTGATTCCATTTAGTTTGTAAATATTAGTGATTTTATCATTATCAAATGCATTTTTATATCTTAAATCTTTTTTTAGATAAATAATTTTAATTTTATTGTAAAAAACAACCCAATTATTTGATACATAACTATTTTTTTCTTTACTATATGAGATTACATTTTTATTACAAGAAAATTTGTTAATAGATTCACACCAATATTAGACTAGTCAGTGACTGAGTACTGGTCACCACTAGTATAAAAATTTCATCTATGGCTTATATAAGTGTGAGCATAATTAACAAGACAAGATGCCATCTTTCATTTTTCGCTGATTGTTACCAAACTAGTAAAAATTGTAATTTATTTCATTTTTTTAAACGAAAAAATGAAAGGAAAAATGCATGTATGTAAAAATTTTTCAAATTTACATATTCCTTTTAAAGAAATGTTAGACACTACACACATCGCGCAAGCGCAAACCTTGTTTTGATTTTTTAAATTATTATATACAGGTATATATTATTAAATATAGTTATTAATTTATTTAAAATAATATATAATCTAATAATATGGAGTCAATTAAAAATAAATGATTTTCAATGGAGTCTGATATAGTTGTTGAGAAGGTATTATTGCTAAATGTAGCGTTACAAAATATTATTCTATGATGAGTCATACCT
Organism: Kudoa iwatai; assembly: GCA_001407235.2. NCBI lineage: Eukaryota > Metazoa > Cnidaria > Myxozoa > Multivalvulida > Kudoidae > Kudoa > Kudoa iwatai. The sequence continues at coordinate 100,791 of JRUX01001409.1, forward strand.
ATAAACTAGAAAAATAGCTCTTCTAGACATGTTTTAATACAAATTAGGAGTATCTTTTAAAAATGTATGTGAAAGTGTTATTTATTAAATCTGAACAAAAAATGAAGGGAAAAGTCATAAAAATAAGTAATAATTATACTATATTATTATATGAAGCTTGTATTAATTTAAAGCATATACACATTTTTATATCAAGTTACCAATTTGCAGAGATTAATCGAATTTTCATTAATTTTATTATTTTCTAGTAGTAAAATTATTAATTATTTATGATCAAAGTACTGTACAATATAAAACTCCACACATATTCAATTTCGATAAGGATTTAAAATTGAATTTATAAAATGTGCCCATATAATATTGATAAAATACATTCATTTCTTTATTTTTATATATGCTGATAGTATGCATATTTTAAATTGTTATTTAAAATAAAATTTAAATTTAGAGAGTAATGTATGTATATTTGAAGGTGCTATTGTTTAGGTACTATATTTTCATTTAATAGTGTACATATAGCTTCTAATTTATTGATATAGATAATATCAATAATTTAAAGTTGATTATGTGTGTTTTTTAATTCTATAGTAAAATAAAATCGTTATTTAATCATATATTTACGTGAAGCTTGTCCCCATTCGTCAATAATAAAAAGTATATATACCACTTCAATATACTCTGTAATGGTATCCTTTATTGTTATTTTATTTTAATCTAAATCATTCACTATGTATAATAACTCAAATATTTATGTTAATTAATATTCTGTTAGTATGGCGCTTGCGCCATTGCATTATTATATTTTATTAATTTAGATGGTAGCTCTTTTATCATTATCTAAATAAATTTTAGTGTTATTATATTATGTGTAACTCATTTAATATACTTCACTTAACAACATATTGATTATTTAGATAGTAATAAAGCATTTTTATGATGATGTCGTTGGGCTTATGATTCTGATTGGTATAGACATATATAAACAAGATCAAGAGCTTATTTAATTGCATTAGAACAAAAATTAATATAGACAGGTAATATTTTTGCTATATTTTAACATTTTTCATATCATATTCAACTTTTAACGTAGTTATTTCTGATGAATGGTCTGATAGATAAATATTTTATAAATTTTAATAATTCTTTATTCAATTTTTTAATTTTTGTATATCAAAAGACTAATAATTAGCTATTCATTTTTCCATACTAGTGATCAATAACGTACATGGATTATACTTGGTAATAATTCTACATTTTAAATAAGCTATTTCATATTAAAGTAATTGAATATTTAGAATAATATAGAAAAATGATATGGTTATAAAGTTAGCCAAGTTACTATTATTTCTATCATTTATCTATTTTTAATGATAGGTGTAATGTAAACATTTAGCTTAGAAAAGAAATATAAGAAACAACTATTATCTTCTTTAATATATCACTATTTATGATAATCAACGGTTAATAATTAAAATTAAATCTATAAATTTTTTAATTTAAATAGTTTTTTTATTAATTTAAAAAAATCATTTATATATATAGGCTTAAATTATAATGATTAGGCTGTATATGATTAAATAAATTGTTAAAAATACTTTTCTTTTGAAATAAATTATTATCAAGATATATGTATGTATATATCATGATAATATTTTGATGGGAAGTTTTTGTATAAAACTAACTTTGTCATTGATAATTGTGTAATTTAATCTTGTCTGATTACAAGAATGGCTACATAATCGAATAAGATTAATAAATTATATATAAATTTTTATCTATTAAACTATTCAAAACACAAAAATAATAATTTTTATAAATCAAATTTACTTTTCCAGTAAAATAATATAATATTAGCTATTATCAACCCAGTAATGATAAATTTAATGGGTTAGTTGATATATTTCTTGTTGTAAACATTCGTTTTTATCACATTATGGTGATAGATTATTTTTCATGTTAACAATTGGCTGATTAGTATAGCTAAAATTTTTAATACTAATACATATATATTTAAAAAAGATAGTCCTGATGGCAACTTTTATATGGAATGTACTAAAATTATGTTATGATTTATGAAGGATATTGTTAAAACTATAAATTAAAAAAAATTGATCTATCAGTTATAAAATTACATAACAATTTATATAGATTTTAATTAATATTGGATTCGAGTATCGACACATACTATCTACCATAAATTGTAAAGATTCGTAATAATAAATCAGTATGATGCTCACTAAAAATATATATGTGTATTATTGTATGCACTTGATACGGCTATCTATATTAGAATGTATAGATTGCTGAAAATATTGGCTATCATATTTTATACACTATATGATAACAGAAGAGTACAATGTTCTATAGTAAAATATAATGAACAAATCATTGTAAACTTTATCATAATTATCTATTTTATAATATGATATATAGTATGGTATGTATATAATAAAAATGAGTAATACTATCATTACTGTGTGCTACATTTCAGTTATAACTCCAAATGAAAAGCATTACATCAAATATATTGGTTCATCTATTCATATTACAACTAAAGGTAATTGTTATTTAATCACTAAAATAAATCTATTGCAAAATATGTGCCTATAGTAATAATAATAGTGTGACTGGTGCTAAATTTAATAAAGCTATATTTTGATATATTTAAACAGCATTATTGTAGTAAAATACATTATTGATTTGTTTTTAACGTTATCATAATAAAAAATAATATAATTTTTGTATTCTAAGGCTATATTATATATGTAGACTCTTTTTTCATGTTAAATATAACAATATTACAAAAATAAAATTAAGTAGAAGTTTAATAAACAATAATTTATTATTTAAATAAACAAATATTATTTTAAATTATTTAATAAGCTTAAAATAAAGTGAAAAAAAGGCAATTTATGATAGTTATTTTTTTTTACTACTAAATGCTGTAATATAATAGCAGCTACTTTATAAGATAGGTGCTTAACATGAGAGAACTCACTATATCGGCTACATATAGTTATACTAATAAGCAATATATGTATCTGTATTATTAATTTGACTAATTTGATTTATTTTTAAGACAAAACACAATAAAATATTTAATTTTACATTCGTTAGTGAATAGAAAATTTATATATTCTTAATTTTTGGTTTCTATTAGTAGAGGAAAAGTAAGATGGGTGATTGGGCTTGTTATTGTTGTAGATAAACAGCTGGTTTAAAGCATACAATAAATTAATCTAGACCGCATTACTTAATAGTTTAATAGCATGTAGATATTTAACTACTAAAACTCTCACACTACCTTTAGAACTTGTTCTCCAGTGGCTATCTGATACTTATATAATAACCATTGTGTATGCACTAAATAAATTTTGATTTGAACGATATCTCGTAGCTGATAGATAATTTCTTGTTAAAGTGTATGTGATTAGAGGGTTTAATAAGTAAAAAAATAAGATACATGCTGTAGATTAACTTTCATATCCATACGTAAAAGACTCGTAATATACTTCTATCCAAAATAATCTAACGTAATGACTATAGATTTTTTTAATGACTCGAATCTATTTAATATAGATATTAGTGACACGAAAGTTTTGATCATGTTGTCTTTTAAATATTATATCAATAAAAGTAGTAGTAACTTTATAACCTATATTTTCAATTACTGCCATCTATTACATAATTTAAGGCTTTTATACTATTTAGTATAGTTCATTTTTTTAGAAATGTTATATCTAAATAAATTACAAGTGTTTTATGAGAAACTAGAGTCAATTTTATGAAAAAAGATGGTATAACCACCTCCCCTTGTATTGCCATTATAAGTAGATTAAAATGTTGTTCTATTATCTTTTAATTTGCATATTTTATCTTGTTAACATTTTCGATGAATGATGTATTATGGATAAATTTAATATTTTTATAGAAAAAATAGAACCAAAAAATTACAATAAGAAAGGAATTAGAATTTGCAGAATGTCCAATGTACCTAAAAAACAAATTTTAGCAAAAATAATATATGAAAATTCTTTTTTTTTAACGTATAATATTTGCTATTATAATAACTTGATAAAAAAATTTAGATATGAAAACTTTAACTATCATAAACATTTGGATGCACAGTATCTTAAAGGCTATAAGAAATATGTAGGGGATAGTAATCAACCTATTGTCACGACTGCAACTAGTGGTTTTTACAAATTTCTATCATACTCTTTGAAAATTGATAGTAATGTATATATTATATTGAAAATAGCTCTTTTAAATGCTTGATCTAGATTGTTTATAATGAAACATTCATTCACATAATTGAATCCGAATTTTTTATTGGATTTTTTATAGATAAACCAACAAAATATGGAAGTGATTTTAAAAAAGATATTATTGTCAGAGGTAAACAGTATATTGCATTTTTTAATGATTATTTTGTTTCCAATCCATACGTGCTATTTTTAATTTCACTGGAATGTGTTTATTTGGTAAATAATTTGTTATATTTACAATAAAGTAATTAATCAATACAATAAGCTTAATACTCAGAATGACGCAAAGCCTAATAATCGACATATTCATCCTTGTTTACCAAAAAACTCTTTCATGGAGCATAGCACTAGCAATTTTATTTACAGATCAAAACCCAAAAAATCTATTGACCAAAATATTACATATATGGGAAATTTTAATTATAAAAAATGTGAAGATATTATTCTTAATATACTTACTTCGGATCAATTATGCAGAGGTAATCCAGGTTGTAATCTTGGACCTACATCAGGACACGTAATGCCAACACAAGCAAATGTTGTGGTAAGGATACATATGGCCATGTGTTTTTATGTGATAATTAGTTAGTAAATAATTTTATCAACACGGAAACTATGACTCATGGTAAATTTATGAATAAGCTCACGGTTGAACTAAATAAACAACTTATTATATACAATTCATCAACTGAAGTTTAATTAATTTTTATTTTATAGTTAATTAATTTTTATTTAAGATTAATTTTTTAAATGTAAGCCAAATCTTTCAATTACTGGTTATTCGTGCTGTTTTCAAGAATAAAAAAATAAAAAACTATATAAAATCGATTACTGCAATGACACAGTATATTATTGACTCTAATATGTTACAATAAATATATTTAAAAATTTAAATTTAGTCATCCAAGAAATCTTAATGATGCACTTCGATTTATATATACTGATCCTAGAATAGGTATTTTTATAGGAAAAGAATCTCAAACTAGACTCAATTACAAGTTTTATTTAAGTTTATCAACTCAAAATCAACATAACAGTTCTATAAATTTAAATATATCAACCAAATATTTATTAACAGAAATCAAAAAAATAATGGTTCTATCAATTTTGATAACCACTATAGTAGTGTTGTTTATTTTTATTATCATACTAATTGTAAAGTGAATGTACTGTCAAATTATGAAAAAAATTATTAACCATTTAAGGCTACAAACATCTTTTATTACTCTAAATTTATATACAAACTTACTTTACTTCTGACTCTATGAAATCATTTTACCAATAACTATATTTTTAGTTTTCACTGTTACTTTAGAATATAGAATTACTGACACGTGAATGAAAAATAGCAACAAAATATAATACTTTTTAAATATTTGTTTCTATACATTAATTTCTTTATCGTTTATAGAACAGTTAATTTATCACTATAACACACTATTTATTGAATTATTTATTTTAATTACGAGTGATTGATTAGGAATAAAATTTATATATTTAAAAAATTGATAAATTATTAGTGTACTTTAAATTTTATTAAATGATTTAAAATATGAATTTTTAGAGTAGCATGTTATTTACTATGAAAAATAGTGTTTTTTATAAAAGTTCAAGTCATTTGTAATTATTAATCGTTTTTAGCTGCATTCAATATATTAAACAAATAATTAGGGTGTTTCCTATTGTTAAAATAATTCGATTCTAACCATTAACATAAATTCCAGTTTTTTATAATCAAAAAACAGACTTTTTTAATCTATTGTCATGATATCTTATAAAAAATAATTCAAATAATAACAAAATAAAACTTAAAAGAACGTGATTAATATATAGATAATAAAATTACAATACTACTTAAGAAAATACATAATACAGTTAGAAATACCACGAAATTAACATTATCTACAAAAATTAAAAATAAAATCTATAATAATGATAAATATAGTATATTTTTTATACTGTTATTAATAATGAATAGTAAATTTACCGTGTAAATGTTGTATTATTCCATCAGTTACGGCTAATAGACGTACTTTTTGTGTTTTTAATATGTTAAAACACATCTTCAAACATATAATTTTATATTATTTTACTAAAACCACATTATATTCGTAGTTTTCTTTGTGCAATGATATGCGTTCAAACTTTACTCGCTGATACAGATACAGCATGAGGCATTATAAAATTTTATGCGCACGCAACGCAGCGCGAGACAATATTACTAATGATGTCCATGTTTTGACAATTTCAAATGGTTCACAAGGGTAGCTTACAGCAGAAAGTATTATTGTAATATGTAATGGTTGATTTTGAAAAAATAAAGTAATTTATTTGTAAACTGAATAATTTGTTACCTTATGATTGCAATTGTTTGAACAAAAAATATTAAACTTATTTCATTTAATTATTTTAAACATTCATAAAATAGAAATAAAGATATATTGATATCAATGTTGATGTAAAGTAATATTTAATATAATGTTTTAATACAATTAAAAAATTATATTTTTTTATGAATCTTATAAAGTATACTTTTTTTAGCTAAATTATATATAATTAAATTAATTTTAATTACAAATTTTAGATAAAATTTATTTTAAATAATATTTTAAAATATAGAATGGTTTAATAATCGCTTTATTTATAAATTTAATCAAATCAAGCAACATTCTTTAATATAATTGAATATTTACGATTTTTTACGAGTTTATTTAAAATTTAGTAGTTTGAATTGAAAATAGAAATATTTTAGAAAATAAAATATTTTATTTGATTAAAAAATAGAATTAATTTTTTTTATTAAATTTTTGTATATATAAGATATTAATTTAGAACATATTTGCAATAATTACTGTCATCTATACTAAATCTTACAATTAAATGTTGTTTACTAATAAAAAAAGCATTTATAATGCTTATATATTTTTTTTGATATTGTAATATCACATTATATTTCAAAATTTATTTTTTATAAAAAGGATGTATTTTTAAGTAGAGTTATCGCAGTAATATATCGCTGTTGCGAATGAGTCTAATTAATTATCCTAATTAATTAAAATGTTTTTTTTGTGATTAATCATATAAAATATATATAATTTAGGTGTGTAATAACTATGAAAAATATTAAATATTTATAAACTAACTCAATTATATAAAATAAAATTAATTACATTAAATAATATGTGTAAATTTTTTTATTGTTATTTTTTAATATTATTGCAAAAGTAATAGTGTATTATATCAATCAGTAAAATATTTATACTTATTAATAGAGATTGGAATACTGTTAATGGAAAAATAACTCTATCTCTGTGAATAATGTTATAGGTGATACATTTAGATAGATGAATAATTCAAGGCAATTAAGCTTATAGATCGCCACGTATCTTAAATAATTTCAATTTTTAATTTTGTTAGAAATAATAATTTTATAAAAATAAATGAACTAATAAATTATTGAAGCTAATAAGGTACAATTTAATAAAGATTTATTTTAAGGGCGATACGCCAATCATTGAAAAAAATTGATAATTTAATATTTATGAAAAAAGGCAATTAAAATATTTAAATTTGAAATATATAATTATATATTTTAGTTTAATGATAGTTTTTGTATAATTTTCATATATGTGGGACAATGTTAATGTTTAATAAAAAGGCGTATTAATATTAAACTAATCTAGTAATAAAGTATAACGATATAACATTTGATAATATATATGAAGTAAATAATAATAAATATAACCATTTTTAATACTGAGTGAATAGGTTAAGTATATTTTTTGTTGTTAATACATGTTTATTCTGTTATTTGGCACAAGACCAACATACAATAAATGGATATGGTGAACATATTGTTGTATTTTACGCTAAATATTGTTCTATACATTTAAACTATATTACAATTTTTTTAGTATGGAATTAATGTAATAAAATATTCATATTCAGGGTTAACAGTATGCTATGTGGCAGTCCTCTCGTATGGTCAAAGTCCTCTAGTTAAATACTTCCATCATTACTTAATTATTTCATATGGTATCTATATCATAGAAAATTTGCCATTATTTATAATCCTTTATATTTTAATATATTTTTGTATTATTAGTTTAATAATTATAATTGAAATATGAAATTACATAGTAAATGAGTTTTATTGGAGAGTTGTTTATTCTTTTTAATAATATATAAATACAATATTATATGGCAAATGCGTATATTTTTATGATTAAATTATTTTAAAATTAATTAAAAGATATTTAAATATTTTATCTCAATAGATAATAATACCAATTATGTAAAAGATTCAAGACGTGACTGCGGCTTTACTAATATTCCAAAGAAAGAAATATACATTGAAGTAGTTTATGAATATACATTTTCAGAAAAGTATAATTTTGAATTTTTTTATGTGTTAAGCTATAATTTAAATAGTGATCACTTATTTAATGAAGTATACATGTCTGATTTTTACTTGATTCAAGATTTTTTAAAATTGGATGGTATGCAATGCCAAATAGTTATGAAATCAGAAAAATATACCTACTTTGAGTTTTTAACATATATTTTAAATATAGAAACAGATGTATATATTTTTTAGTTACAAATTTTATTCTATTTTAAGAGTGTTCAATCAGAAACTTATATATATATTGAAGAATCAAAATTCACCCTTGGTTTTATTCTATCAGATACAGACAATTATGACAAAAAAAATTTGCATCAATTCTCATTTAGGGGGAAACTATACACATTTTTTTTTAATGAATTTACGGCAAACACTCCATATTCCATGTTTGTCAATGTCTTAATGGCCATTGCTATTGTATGTTTATATAACTATATCATTAAAATAAGTAACATGAATAATTTCTAACTTATAGGCATCTAATCGTTTCCACCATTCATACGAAAATCCTTGTTTACCATTAAATGCATCTCTAGTTTTTAATAAAGATGATTTTATTTATAGCATTGATAAACGTTTCAAGATAAATGATATTTTGTATTACCATGGGAATTTTAATTTAGAAAAGTGTCTTGTATATATCAATTTAATTTTAACACAAAAAGAATTTTGCAATGGTAGTAGTGGTGAAGTTTGCAACCTTGGTAGTGTAGTGGGTAATTTTATCCAAACAGATGCCAATATAATTGTAAATATATATGATAATAAAAATATAATTATTTTACTTATCACTATTTAGGTTATAAATAATAATATTGTTGCTAAAAATGTGAGATATCTAGATTTTTTAGAAATTATAAGAAAAAGGCTTGATGAGGTTATTCCCCAATATACACACCTAACAGATGTAAAAAAATTAATTTCCATTTTTAATTAATATTAATTTTTATAATAAGATTTCTTATGATGATTTAGAAGATTTGTTTGAGTGTCTTGTTATATATGGAATTTTTAAACATGAAACATTCAATCATCCTTCCTTGACTATAACTGCATTATCTGAGTATTACTTGTTCTTATCATATGTTAGTAAAACCATTTTTTTCATATTTTAGGATAGAATTAAAGGTATCATTCACCAAATTTACTGTAAGGGATAAAAGATTTGGAATTAATGAAACAATACTCATATCGTATCAATTACACACAATATTATTCATTATAACAACATCATTGTAGTGCAAATGAGACTATATTAAACACAAATCGTAAGTCAAAAATTACTGTAAAACCATTTACTAAAGGCTATGTGGGAACAAAAATTTTTTTTACTAAAAAGAGAATTATTATTTTGTCTCTTTTGGCCATTATTAATGTGATTTTGATGCTATTTTTAGCTGGAACATTATTTAATGTATGGCAACAATTTAAAAAAAATAACATCCGTCATAATGAAACTTAAGAAAATCTTATATTATGTTCATTTAAAACCAATTTTGTTATTTTTTAAACAATAAATATGGTATTCTTTTTATTTGCGGTTATTTTCCAACCTAAAAATTTAGCTCTAATCAATAAGTGAGTTCTGTTGTTGACGTAAATAATCTATTAACATATTATTGTTAAAATATAAATTTAATCTTATTTAAATTAAATAAATTAGCGTATAAAGTTCATTATTATGTTTTTTTATCGTTACAACAAACGTCTATATGTCATAGCGTAAACTATATTTTATTATAAAACGATTCCATATTAAATTAATTAATTATTTTAAAATAAAATGACTTTATTAAATTACATATTTTTCCCACTAGTAACAATAAAAAATTAGTTAATCATATCAAAAAGCAGTAGCAGTGTATTTTGTTAACATCGATATCCAATCTATGAAAAATATAACTATAATCTATGTTTACCTACCAATTGTTTAACATCTTGTATGTTTTTATTTCACATAAATTAAAAATTAATGAGATTATTTTGTTTATGAAAGATGAAACTAGAAAAGTATTATTTTTTTAGTTTTATATTACAATACATTGATGATATAATAATATGGTATAGAATAAGTACAAAAAAAAAGAAATATGTATACTTTTTAAATTAGTAAAAAATATGAATATAAACTGATAATATTGTTTTTAAGTGCTATTTTGTCCATTTTTTTATAGCTAGTTAGAATAATTATCAAGTAACTCTATAAAGACAATAAAAGTAATAAAAATCAACCCTATAGATTCTAAATCATAAAATATTACTAGAAAAATTTAATAAAACTAATTTCTAACTTTGACAGTTTAAATTTCAGATAAATTTATAATAAATAGCATATGATTAGCTAATGTTTCATAATATAAAGTATATTATCACACTATATATTTAAAATACATTTATTATTGACTTATAAAACACGTAAACATTAGATCATTTATCATCCATATCATGAGTATTAAAAAAATTGATAAAATATATTATTTAATTATACAAAATGGACACTTTAAATATTTAAAACTATCTTTAACTAGCAAATGTAACTATATTAATGAAAACAGACTGTATATATAACCTAATTATGGAATAATATTAAAATAAAAAAATACTTACTAAATCATTATATAAAACCATTTTTTATGAATAAATCTATTTTAGTACTTTAGTTTAAATCATATATTATAAAAATTTGATTATATGATCAAGAAAATCAATTGTTAATGATGATGATAAAAAAAGATTAATAGATATAGATATAATAATATAGATAAAAATGGTCAAAAGAATTCTTATAATTAAAAGATTTTTATATAGTAATTCTGTATGGAAGTATTTTTTGATGCTAAATCTATTTGATTAACTTGGATAAACAATAAACTATACATAGAAAACCATTATAAATTGGCCTGTTAGCTCTTTTATGGCTCTTAAAATAAACAACTTAATATTTTAAAATGATAATTTGTCTAACAAACAATATAATTTCATTAATAAAACTTACACTATATTAAAAATGATACTGAAATGTTATAAAGTAATAAAATATTAATTTATTATTTCATACAAATAAGGTATTTATATTTTTAATGAATAAACATCATTAAAGTTATATTCTAACAAAAGCCAAATTGTTTTAAATAATTGATAAATGACATGTATGCGCACGGTTGAGTGCGCACGACTCGTTACTTATGCAATTAAGTGTTGGTGTGTGTAGTTTTATGCAATTTGGAATAAATGGCTGTAGTAGAATGTATGAAGGTTTGATATAATAATTTAATAAAAATTTTTAAATAGTATATTCCTAGAATATTAATCAAATAAAATCAAACCTTAGTGATGATGAATTTTTTGTATATAAACAATTGTCAATAAATCTTGTTACAGGTAAAATCATTGTTTTATATTAATAGATATATTTTATAATGTAAATATATCTTTGTGTAGATGAATTAGTAGAAAAAATTGAATACGTGTACGTTGATATAGATAATAAAACATTTATTTTTGTAAAGGCAATTGAAAAAATAAGTACAGTATTTTTTATTATTAAATTATATTTAATATTATATGTGCACAAAATATGTTATAGTTTGAAGTTTTAGAGGTATATTACTGGCCTTTTAAATGCAATTATAATACTCCAATACCTCTAAAGTAATAGTTGTATATTTTAACTCAAAAAATAGTTTGTTAAACTGACTAATAGAGAATATCAAAAAGTACTCAATATATTTAGTAAAATTTGTACAAATAGTTACCAACGACTGAGATATGCATTTTTTGATGAATGCGGCAATGGTGGTATTAAAGTGCTTGATATAGAAAATCTTATATTATAATTAACATCACATCATAAACATAATTTTATTATTATCTTATTTTTTTTAAGATATCAATCTATCTAAAACGTTGAGTAAGATTCTACAGAATCACAGTTTCTTTTAGTTTATTAAAATATTGATCTTAGTTTTTTTAAAGTAATCTTTATATCTACTATATTTTAATTCATAATAATAGAAAACTGTCAATTTATAAGTTTATTTTATGATTTAAAAAATTTTACCTAACTACTTTAAATTTAAATGCTTATTTATATATATTCGACAATTTGATGTTATGTTACCTAATGTGTATTTTGCAAATTTTTAGAGAAAAGTATTCCCACCTTGCCTTTTAAATTAAAACATGGTAACAATAAACTCTCCGAATATATTTTTTATTAACAGATCATGTTCGATTAGCCAGTGTTTTGTGTTATTTTTAATAATACAATAATAAAATCTAATTTTGTTAAAGATATTTGTTTTAAATTCTGAATACAGTTATTTATTTTAAATTATTCAACACTTTTCATACCGATTACATTGAAATACACATAAAAATTCAACAGCATTAAAATTAAAACAATTTTTGTAGTATTTTTTGGATAGTTCATTTGATTGAATAGTTTTAGTGCTATCAAAAGGAAGTCCTGTGATTGCTTTGTCTTATATTAATATAGTTGTTTGGCAGTCTAGTTGTCTACCAACTATTACAGTTCAATTTTTGTTTAATTAAGATGGATAAAGATAAATTTTGTATGTTATATTTATAAATTGAATATTATAAGCCAAAGTAAATTTTTGTACGGAATGTTTATGGTATTATTAGTTTTACTATGGATTTGAATATTAGAATTAGAAGATTATGGACTAATAAAAATGTAGTAGTGTATATGTATCATATTGCAGTTTATTATTACAGTAAAAAGTATTAAAACCATAATTTTGATAGGATTTATGAAAACGGCCAATATCGTCAACTAAAATCGACTAAAGTGCATTCAGAATTATGCACGAGTTATCAATTGGTCCATTTTTTTGAATATCATCACATTCTATAGCATTGCTAAACAATAGGATAATGTTGGTAGCATATCAATGGACAATTATTTGGTTCATCATATCCAATAGCATAGAATTAAGAAATGGTGAAACATTTTTAGGAAATGAAGAAAAATTTATTGTTCTTGATACAGATCTTTATATTCCAGATTGCAGTTCCAATATCAAAGCCACTCAATCATCTATTCCAAGAACCCAAGATTGTAGAAAATATTTACTCAAACAAAATATAAAGAAAAAAAATATGAAACTACAAATTCATCTTCCACTCAAAGTTCCTACACAGCATCCTGTTTGTAAATGTGTAAAAGAGCAGTTTAAACTTAATGTGCAAAATATTGGTTTGACCGGAATGAAATGTTTTCAACAATCATTTTGGTCGATAGCATCATTAAATCCAGATGATGAACTTATCTGCAAAACCATATGCAATGAAAATTACTATCCAGGGTTGAAAAGATTTAAAACCCATTCTGATCATTTTTATTACACTAATGAAAATTTTAAATGTGACAACATTAAATGGATGAATCGTGAAACAAGAACCTATTCTCGTTATGTGATTCGACTTGACATTAAAGATATGGACACTAATAGTGATGTAATATATCCATTAGGTTCGTTGTCATTGTTTGAGTGTAAACTATCCAAATTATTTTGTATACATCATGATCAATTTTATAGCTGGAAATCCATATCTGATAGTTGGAAATGTGATGATATGAGTTCACCGTTAGTGAAAAATTATGATGTGATTATTTTTGATAAATTGGGGCTTATTATATTAAGAAATGATACCTACTCTGAATATCACACAATAGATATACCATCACCAACAATTTTATGTGACAACAAGAATGTCTATGTGACAAGAGAAAATTTTAGAGTTGTTGGACTCATACTTCAAAATACTCGAGGTTCATCTATCAATATCACATCAATAACTATGTCATCACAGTTGGTATTTAATAATTGGGTTCAAGCTATGCTTAAAGATCATGAAGCTGATAGAAATCGGCTTCTCATGTATAGTGAATGTATAAATACAAATACTCGAATTGTAACTGGTTTAAGCTTGTATCACATATATGGTGAGAAAGCTCCTGCTGATCTCATAAAATCATCGAATTCAACTTTTGCTATATTTCGTGATGGTAGGGTTATTGATATATATTGTCCTATGAGAAAAATTTTACGCATTCTTCCTAATATGGATTACTCCAAGAATTGGCCTATTATAACTACTACTGGAAATCTCTATTATTCTGAAATTAGAAGGATTGGCTTATCTGAACCTATTAATTTTAGTAATACTGGATCGTCATCTCTAACTGTTCCTATGAACGATACTCATTCAATTACATTTTATGCTGATCTCACATATCGTATCAATCTCGATATAATTAAGGTTGATATTGAAGTTGATCGATCACTTCGTACACTTATTCCTGGAATGAGTCTCACTACTGAAATGCTTAAAATTATTACCTTGGCTAGCTTTGATAAAAATCGATTGACTAAAGAGGGACGAGAAATGTTAAACAATTTTGAAAGTCTCTATCTAGAAACATCAGAATCAGTACCAGATAATACTTTCAGACATGATTTAATTCACCTTCTTTTTGAACAACTACCTTCCAAATATAAATACATTATTATAATATTTTCAGTAATATTGGGGGTGATTGTCGCTGTAACTATGTTAAAATGTGTTCTATCTGTTGTTAACTTTGGTTGTTTCAAAAGTTCAGCCTTTCCTATAGTTTTTATTAACAATATGTTAAAAAGAAAAAGAAAAAAATCATCATTTAATAATAAAAGAATTAAAAGTTTTGTAGATATTTCTGATGATGATATTGAGTATGATCACGAATATGGTGGTGAGAATTGTGGAGCGACTAACCGTAGAAACAACTATCTACTTTATTAAATGAAATAATTTTGTATTTATATGTAATCTCTAGATATTACCTACTGTACTATTGACACATATTTCAATTAGTCTTAATCTTAAAATGTTATTTATCAGTATTAAATAATTACTTAATTAAATACTTGTATGGTTATTTTACACTTTTAATACCATTTTTTATTATAATATTTCTATCATTTTATGTAATATACTGGATATAGCTTGTTATGTACTTCAATTTTTCCTTTTTAATATGACATTAGTAGTATAATTCTTTGAATTGCTTTATTGATTAGAGAATAATAAATCAATGGTTGGTTACTAATTATTTTACTATAATTAAACACGTAGAAGTAGAAATGCCACAAATCGTACTCTAAAAAGCCTTTAACATTAATTATAGTATGATAGCTAGTTATATTATAAATTTGAGAGAGAAAATTGTTAAATTGGACATATTTTGGGTATATTATTTTAATATACTAGTTATTTTCTAATGATAGAGACTAGAAATGATGTAAGAATCTTTTAATGTAATATATCCTTTGGTTTTCTCAACATGAATCTATTATTCTATAAAAATTCAACAAAATGTTAACTGAATTAAATTGATAATTATATAATAGAGAATATTGTATTTAGTGCGTGTAATAATATTTATGACCTTTCTAATTTATAAAAAAAAATAACTACTCATCTACTTTTAAAATTAAATCATAAAAGAGATTATTTGTAGCTATTGGATTATGCAACAGTTGATCTATAGACGGTATAATCATCTTAGGAAGTATTTGCACAAATTATAATATTGATTTTAAAATATTTTACAAAAAATAATTTTTTATTTTGACATTACTTGAAATTTAATATAAAAAAAATTGCTTTTATTTGGTATTTGGTGGCTCAATTATACAACTTTCACGATAAAGGGTCAATTCATCAGGAACATGACAGCACAGTAAATAAGTACAAATAATAGAACAAGGAGTTGCTTTATAATCTTCAATATGGGCTTTATAATTATGAAATATTTTTTCAAGCTCTAAAATCATAATGTTGAACTAAAATCTATCAATAAAATACTGTCTAAGTGTGTAAGTGATTGATTAGTGCTATGGTTATTTATTTCACTTATAGATAAATTCTTCATCAAATTTAGATTATTAGAATTAGGATTTATTTTCTTTTCTTCATCTAAGATAAATATGAATAAGTGATTCATTTTAAAAAATGAAAAAAATACACAAAGTTTTATTTTGGCTGAATTTAAGGGATTTATTATCAAAAGTTGATTTGGCACGTGCCCTATTTAATTCTATACTATATGATTTTCCTATTTGTGCATATTTATATCTTTCAAATGATAAATTATTATGATCATCATCATAATTATTGTTGGATAGAATATTTTGATCTTGTTCCTTTAACACAAGTTCAATGCATTATTTATTATTTAAATCAAATATATAATTTACATTGGATATGTGTAAATTTTTCAATATTTTATTGTTATCATCATATGAATATTGTTTGTAATCAAAATTTAAATTATTTAATGTAAGATCTATTAAGAATAATTTAAAAATAAGAATACATCAGTTAATAAATTTGTTTAGAAATAAATAAAACAACCTCTTAGAAATTTGTTAACACTAAATCTTTTTTTAATAGAACGATATTTTGGATTGTCAATAGAATTGGCGCGTGCACAAATCATCATATCAACATTAGTGTTAAGAGCAGTAGATTTAACATATTTAATGGGTATTTTATTAGTACTCTACAAAATATATAATAAATTTGTATTATACAATATATATAATTTAGATGTATTAACTTTCTTAGACTGTTTACTCATCACTTCAGCATAATTAATGTGAGCATTGACATCTGATAAAAAAACACCCATAAAAGGAATAAATTGATGGCCATTACGAATAGCTTGATCAACATTATCACGATATTCTTTAAAGTTATTAGTGTTATCCATTGATGATGATAATCTGTCATATTTTCTATGAAAATTAAATAAAAAAAACTATTTATGTCTAATTATTAATGTAAAACATATACTTAAGGATGGTAGAGTTTAAACCTTTCCATGTTTCTTCTAAACGATAAATAGCTTGCATACTTAAAGCACCTAATATTGCCTGTAGACCATTAAAATTTTTAGCTATGTACAACTCGTAGCATACCTATTGTTTTTTTTAAAAATATAATAATAAATAATAAATCAATACATTGATAAAATATGAGAGTATTTTTCGACGTTTATTAATTTTTTTACATCTAATTATAGAATAGGCAACAAATTTCGAAATGTGATTGAAATAGTCGATAGAATTCATAATATTTTTAGCATTAACATGTTTGTTTTTTGAAATCCATGCACCAGATTTAATCTCATTCCATTCTATACATAGTAAAAATTCACGATCTAAACTATTTAGTTGTTCCACAAGATGGAGCACTGGTAGTTTATCAATAAAAAATATCAAACTAGACCAATGCTCAATAACATCCACATTTAAAAGTGGCAAAAAATTTTTAGGAATATTTATACCATTAGTATCTTGTAATGATTCATTTACATTACTTACAATTACATTAGATTTAGGTGCCTGATTGTTATATTTTATTTCAGTACCAGAGCCTACTGTAAAATCAATAGGTTCTTCGTTGGTTTCTGATTTTCTTAAATAATCGGTGGAATAATTATTATATTCTGTTTCTCTTATATCAATCGATATAGTTGAAATTATTCGATGAGATTTTGTTTGATTTTCTTGCTTATCTGTATGACGTGTTACTTTTAGTTTTTCTAAAAAAAATCAATATCAATATATTGATTTGATTTATTTCATTAATTTTACTTATATATAAACAAATGTTAAATGTGATAATAAAAATATATTGATGATATTATTTTATAGTCAACATTATGCAATAATTAAATTAATAGATTGGTTGATAATATTATAATAGTAGCTAGTAATGGATTACTTGTTGGATCTTGTAGAATTGAATTAGACTGCTTTTTAGAGGAGAATATTTTTAAAGGTTTAAAGAGTGCTGTATTAAATATAAAACAGTTTCTACATAGTGTACACTCATGTATTGAACCTTTAATATATAATTAATCATATATAAAATTATTTTTAACAATCAATCAATATCATACTCTTAGGTATCTTTTTATTTCTAGAAAAAAGATTTTTTGACGTAAAAGACATAGAACTACTTATATCATTTTCTTTATTAATTTTATAAAAATTCTTTTCAGTTTTACAATCTATTATTTGCATATATATATTTGAAGATAATCACAATATAAATATTACATGAATTATATTTTGCATGTGATATTTCGTTAGTGAATGAGCTGTTTAGTAATTCATGATTATAATAAATGGAATTTTTTATTATGTGGTTATTCATATTATTTTCAAAAAGGGAAATGTTGACTGGATTGGATTCAATACGTTTGTGGCTCTCTATTCATAAACAATTATACAAAAAAGTATGATAGTATGGTATTTTTTTAAAAAATTTTGATTATAAAATTGAAGAAATGTATGCTGAATAAAAGTGTTTATTATCTAAAAAGTCTAGCAGTATAACAATAATAAGTGCATTTATGTGCACAATTAGTTGAACCGTAATAATTTATAAAAACTCGATACATTATTAAGATAATGAATACATGGGTGTAAAATATTCTATTGAATAAGTAATGGCATATTTTTAAGTACAAACAGCCATAAGGCAAATATTTGGCTAGTAATAGTCTTGGTATTTTTTAATAAACAAATTGAAAATTAATTTTGTGAGTCAAAAAAAATATACAGCAGTAAAATGTATTATTCAAAGTTATTTAAATCAATGGATGCAAAAGCTATTTTATAATATTAGAAAAGTAACTTTTATATTTTGATTCAATAATTAGGCCAGTTATCCATAAAGGAGGAAAATAATTATAAACTAAAAAAATACTTAAAGTATTATTTAATCTATTTGGTAGCTTTTCTTATATGCTATATTAGATAAATGTCTAATAAATATAATAAAGTGTTAAATTCAAAATTTTATTCAGTATTTTAAATATATTTATACTCATAAGATCATGATATTTAGAATCTACTATACGCATCCAATATTAATCATTTAAATAACATAAATAGATATATAATAATATACTTTTTTTCTTGAATAAATTACTGCGATTAGCTGAAAATGTAGGAAACATATTAATAGTATCACTTGTATCGTTTTCTTTTATTGATTTATGAGTTTTATGCTTTGAATTTGCTATTTTTATAGATTGAAAAATCAAAATGATCATCTAACTTAAAAATACTATAAATTGGATTGAGTTTTTCTCTAGTTTCAATATCATTACATGTATTAGCTATATTTTTTGATACAGAAGTTGTTGTTAAGCCACCGTGAATATTAAAAAGTCTTTTACATTTTGATATATTTTTAAGCATGAGTAATTTAGTTGCAAATGATAGACTAATGATATTTTTTTGATTAATTTTATTCATATTCGGTTCACATGTTACAGAATTCCTATTAATTATTAAAGCCAAATAATAGTTATTATTCAAAAAACTTTAATGGTAATGTTGTACAATTTCTGGATAAGTTCATGTCTATGTTTTCAACAATATTATCATGGATATGGGAATCAGAAATATTAGTGTGACTAATGGCACTAATCAAATTAAATTCATGAAAGTTTTTTTTTTGATTTGTATGCCCCATTGAATGTATTGAAATGTTATCACTTTTAGCTTCATTACAGCCATAAGATAATACCTCATCACTATTATCATCTAAGCAAACAGACCACGACTTTTCATTATCAGAAAATTTAACTGCAACCGATCGACAGATTTCATCATTATTGGGTTCAAAAACCGATTCATTACGATCTTCTAATTGTTTGAAGTTGTTATTTTTATTACTTTCTTCGGTAGATGCTGGAAAATTGTGACTAGTAGAAGGAATATTTTCATTTGTATCAAATGATAGCTTATCTATTGATTCAAAATCGATATTAACGAAAATGCTAGATTTAGAATCATTGTTATCTAAACTCCAATCAGTAGTATCAACCATGGTTCCAGGTAATTTTTTATTTCTTATTTTACCATAAAAACCGGATAAAAGCTTGTTACATGTTATTATTTTGGTATTATTGGTTTTAGAGTATGTTTTAGTATGCTTGTTGTCTCCATTAGCATTAGCTGAGATGTGCTGTACATCAATCAATTCTGTTGTTAAATTTGGTTTATAATGTTTAGTTTTTTCTTAATACATAAAACTTTTAGTCATAAGCATGTTTTTTAATTGATCTTTAAAAATACTTAGTTTTTATTTTAACAAAAATAGAAATATGATCCAAATATATTATTCTTTAATTAGCACAATGTCATGTGATTATTTTTTAGAAACAAAATAATAATGATAATAAAATATACACATATTTTCACAAAGTAACAACTACAAAATTGTAAATATTTATACAAATCTATTAATTCACAAACAAACCCATATATCTCTATATAATAGTTTTTAATTGTTAATTCTCATTAATATTTATCAAGCTATTTGATTAAATAAATATTACATCTAGAATATTTATAAACCAAAATTAATTAATAATAAAAATAATTATAGTGAATATATTTATAAAATTTAAACTATTATTATCAAAAATTATTATTTTATTGGTTGAAAAGATAATCTTATGATATAAAAATAACCTTTATAAATTTTTGATTTTAACTAAGCGAAAAATATATTAAAACCTTAAATATTTTAAAATTTATGTAGTTAATTAATAAAATAATTGTTATTATACTAAATTGTATAGATATATAGAAAAAAAAGCTATCATTAAAATAGCCATATTCAAATCAAATAGATCAAGGCACATTTTATCATGTAATATCGTGCTAAAGTAGTATTTTTGAATAACATAATACTTAAATTTTCATTTAAATCAAAAATAAACATGTTATATTTTTATCCATTAGATATAAATGTAAGATAGAGTGTAATAATTTTAATGATAGATACCTTTTGGATGTGTTAAGATGTTATTTTTTATATGGGTACTTTGGACCATGGAAGATCTTGAGTTTATAGAGTTTTTTTCTGTAATTTTATCGTAATTTACTTTTTTTGAATTTAATTTAAGTATGTTTTCATTATTTTTTATAGTAATATCTTTAGTTATAAGAGTTGCCTCAGATTTTGATTCAAGAGATATCTTATTCATGTGACAGCTACCTACACAATTTAAAAAAGTGATTTTTGTCCTTTTAAAATTGAATTATCATTAGATTTTTATATTTTTTTAATATAAATATAAGTAATTAATATTAGATCTTATAAATTCACATGATATAATATTTTTAAAGAATAATTACTTTTTTTCTGATTGGTTGATGTATTATTATTGAGGATGCCTTCACCTTTATTCATTTTTATTATTAAATCATTGACAAATATCTATATTTGCAAATATTTGTTTACACTTATTCTTAATAGAATATAATAAGATGCTAAATCAAAAGATAAACTAGTTAATACTATCGTAATCTACTTTGTTGTATTATTTAGTGGTTAAAGCCTCAAGATTGATATATAGTTATTTTATTCATGTGTAACCAATTAATTATTATATCATCGTCAATGTTTTTATTTACATTAAATAAACTACTACTTGAAAAATCGCTATAGAATACTTTATTCTTTTTATTCATAAAGAAATTAAAATTTTCTTAAGATTATGTAGATCTAGTGAAGTATAGTACTAATATTATAAAGTTTTAATCCAATCTATAATTTCAATTATGACCTAATAAATAAATTGATATTATGCTTCTAACAATGTACATATTCATATATTAGATAAATACAGTGGCTATTCTTTAGCATTGATAATAATACTTTGGAAAGCTTGTGCGTATATAAAACTATTCATTTCACCTGAATTTATTTTCAATAGACAAAAGTATGTTAAATAGTATATAACTATTGGTTTTACAATTATTTATATAGTTAAAATAGTAATTTCATATCAAGAATGTTGTATAAAATTAATATTTCAATCAGCTATCTTTAAAAAACTATAATAAGCATATTAAAATTTAAAAAAAATATTAATTCAAATAATACTTATTCATTTTGTTTACAATCATAAAAAATCATGTTCTACATTAGCTATTCCAATACAATCGGTAACCCTATTATTCAAATATAGTTAATCAGATTTGTAAGACTATAATAAGCTCAATATAATTGCATTTTTATGATGATTTAAATGAAAACTAGTTATTACACTTAAAAAAATAAATGCATATGCAGTTTTTATAATAATACAATCTAAATTAATAAAGTATTGCCTGCTATTGATACTAGATTGTTATAATTTTATCTATCGTTTCATTTTTCTTAAACTATTTTCAAAATGTAAGCCTTAATTAATTTTATAATTGATTGACATTCTTGTTAGCTATAAAAATACTTTTGTGAAGAACTACACTAAATTTTAAATTACACTTCATATCGATATACTTTATCTACTATAATAAATCATCTATATATATATAATGTTCAAATGGCTAAATTATATGTCAACATTAGTGCCTACTGTTGTACATTTATATCAGAATAATTTAAAAATTAACTAATTTACATATATTTTCATTAAGTAATTTCACAATAATTGGAATTAAATATACATTTAACATATAAATACTAAAAGAACATGAAAATCTATGTGTTTCATGTTTATAGTAGAAAAATTGCTTTGTTATAATAATATTCATTTTAAGAATTTAACACATTAACTCCACATGAATGCAAATAGCTAATAGAAACATGTGTGCATACCAAAAAATGATATTTTTGAACCATATATTCATTATCTACATGGATAGTAGCTATCATGTTACCCATAATGTTATCTAAAAAATAAAAAATGGCCATAAAATGATATGAATAAATGATAATATTACAGAATATAATTTGTTTTATTACTGTATAAATATAGACTGGATATATATAAATTATATATGAATTTAATATCAACTTAACAAACTATTATTCTAATATATATGATACTAAATTAACAGTATACAAAATTATACTAATTAAATCATCGAGTTGATAATATAGTGCATGATTTCTATTTCATCATCAAACTCTTACTATTACAATACTACACACACATCTACCTAATGAATTATATTAGAGCATTGCTGTAGCTAAAAAGGGAAACCTAGAATCAAATTAATATGGCAAATGTTAATGGATATGTATAAAATTAATTCGCATGCATTGTAAACACGATATCTATTCCCTTCCATTATATAAAATTATATAAGTAATTTTTTATGGTGATTTTTCACTTCTTCACTCACATCATTACGGTTTTCTAAAATTTTTACAATATATATTGGAGAAACTGTTGATTGCAATATAACTAAGGAATCTTCATTGTTTACTTTAGTCTTAATAAATATGTTTATAGATCAGATTAACAAACATATACACAACATACCAAATCTAGTGACATTAATTCCAGTAATTGAAAAACACCATTGAAATGGAAATGTATGGAGCATTCAAATGAATCATTAAAAATTCTTACAAAATGTCTTACTAACAAATCCAATACCATAGCACCATACTTAATAAAACAAAATGATATAAATATAAAGCGATTATTATCATATAAATTAACTAAAATAAGCCACATTTGTGTTAGATTTAGTTAATTATAAAAAAATCACTAAACTTAAAATGTGCCAAAAACATAATAATAATGTAGTTTAATAATTGGCACAATAAAATAAGGGTATAAAAAATAAATAAAAATACTTAATTCTATCGGATAAGTTAAAAAAATGCATGTGGTTTATACAAAAAAAGTGAGTGCTTGTGTAAAGCTACTATTTATTTAATCTCAAATAGATTATGTAAGTATTTAATGTTAAAAAATTACTTTATTCGTAGGTATATTACAAATATATTTTTTTAAATTATCTGAAAGAAATATAGCAATTGAATCTGCTATCATATTAATCACTCTATCATGAAGTACCTCCTATAATAGTGTAAACATTAGAACAAATAAAATTAGCTGGCATAAAGATTACTTTAAATTTTTTATAAATCTGTAATAAAAGCTCCTTAATATGAAGTAGTTTTTGAAGTGAATCAACATTAGATAGATCCTATTTTGTTGAAGAATTATACTAATGAAGAATATATATATAATCACAGTTTGATTGAAATTTTCATAATTATCATCTAGTGCATTGGTCAATGAATCGACAATGACAGTTGCTACACAATGCTCAACTAAGCCTGATATTTTATCCTATGTATAAATAAGCAATCTTAAATTGTGTACATAAAAATTTCAATTCATACATCTAGATAATCCTTCCATGAATATTTTGCTTTGTTAAAATTATAAATAGCAACCTAAATTCTTTGATAAAAATAAATGAACCACCTAAATACTTTAGTATTATCATTTTCTAATGAAGAATAGTGTATGAAAAGTTTCTTAATGTTAATTTTTGTTAAAATAAAAATCTTAATCAAAGTGATACAGAAAAATGTTCCACAAGTGTCTGTAAATGATCTATTGAAGACCAAATAGTGTTTAATCCTACCTAAAAAATGTTAGTTAAAAAATATAATAAACCATTTAACAACAAACTATTATTACCATAAATTCAAATATGGGATTATGGAAGGTAGAACTATTGTTTTCCGATGCTGTTAACCATATATTGAAATCATAATATCTATATAAAATAAATTATCGCCCACATAATGATAACCAGATGAGTAGTAATACAAGGCAGATACAGATTGATTCGTTAAACGTTTGATATAATTACTAAATTCATTCTCCAAATAGGACCTAGCAAAAGTAACATTTAATCCTCTCACCATGAATTTTAATATTACAGTATTGTTTTAAGGATATTGGAACCAATGTTATTTATTTTTGATATGCTTGCACATTTTCTATTATGTTAAGAAACGTTATTTATTAATTTTAGTACAAAAATATATAGCTTTATAATATTAAGAGCATGAAACTATTATTAAACAATACAATTCAGCATTGTAGTGACTTAAAATACTATATTTTATATAAAAATTAATATTGTAAGACAGATATATAGTTGAGGTAGTATTTTATAATATATACATTAAATTTGACGAAAATATGTAAAATACGTCATCAACAACGCTAGGATTTTTAATATCCTCATCAGTTTTATCAAATTTTATAGCCTTCAAATAAATCAAATATAAAAATACTAAAATAGAATGACTTTATGATAAGACATGGCAATTAGATATATCATCAAGTCACAATACCAATCTGTAAATGTCTAAATGACAAACATTATTTTTTTATATCTTAGTTGAAATTTTTATTATCTACTTGAAATAGTTGGTTAATGTTACTATTAAATATTACGGTGGTAACAAATTTGGAAAATTCTAAAACAAACATATTTTATCTTAAATGCTACCATAGATTACTATCATTATTGGTAGTAGTTAGATTATCAGTTGATTTTTCTGATTGTGTTATGTAGAAAGGCAGAAAATGCTGGCGACAATTCTAAAAGTCATATTTTCATTTATACCATCACAAACAATTAATGCCAAACTACATTGAATAGATCTTTAAGAAATTCTTGATACACATTATAGTATGAAAAAATAATCGTTAAATATTCCATTATTTCATTATAATTTTGAAATTTTGATCTAATTTATATAAAAAATAACTTTTATTCATATATTATACATTCCATTCTTTAGTTCTAGTTTGTTTAAATCAAGTGCCATATTATTTTTAAGTATAATGGTCATATTATTGCATGCTACAGCCTAAAATAAATATGAAACCAACACAGAAAATGCTTTGATATATATTAAAAATAATAATACAATAAAATCACGATTCTCAAGAAACCGTCATTACAAAATTGCGCAAGAGTTTGCACGCACAAATCTATAATTATCACTACTTTCATCGATTAAATAAAATCTTGTACATTCTGTTAAATCCAATATCTCTCAATAAAATACTAATGTAATCAAAATCAAATTAACATTTTTTTTTATTCAAAATATAGTAAAACTTGAGAAACTATTCAGTTGATAATAAAATTCAGGATGAAATTATGATAGGAGGCGCATGCTATTTTTCGTAGACAATTAACGATTTTAATAACGTAAAGATAACATAATGTATAGAAAAAGATGTGAAAATTAAATTAAAACACTCTTTATTTGTTAAACATACACAGCAACGTAGTATAAAAGAAAATATGTAAAAATAAATAAAAAATCAATCATTCTTATATATTATTAAAAAATTGAATCAATTATTTTATTTATGAATAATTTTGTATTAACGTTGTAGTACAACAAACATCTACAATAGATAATTCACATTCAAATGTGCGCGCGCACGCTCAAAGTAAGGATTAAAATTAATTTAAAACATACATCTACATATTTAATTTTACTAAAAGTAATTCTTTAAATAAATAAATGAATCTTTTTAGAAACATAGAATAAGGTAAATATTGTTACAAATGTAGATAACTACGTATCTCACCTTGATTAATTAATACAACCTTAAGAATAGTATAAAGCTATTTTAATAGCAGTGAGTATTTCTTATAAAATCATAGCCTAATAATAAATAGATAACAAAAGATAAAATTACCACATTTGGAACGTCAAATTTGTTGCATATAACTTCATTTAGTATTTGAAAGTCTCCATACAAACATGATTGATGTAGCTCACGTAAATAATCAACAAAATCTCCTGGCTCTATTATTAATATTTATATATAAAAAGTTTATTATTTTTTATGAATATATCTACCATAGTAAAGGGATAAAAATGAATAAGTTTTTTTAACATTATAGGCATATCGTTGTAGTAAACTAGAAACATGGTTTTTAAAATGGTTTAGATCTGTATTTGCATCAATAATGCTGATACTAGATTTAACTTTTATCTAAATATATAAAATGACATAAAATTATAAAAAATTAATATGTACTTTAATAAAATTATATTTAAAAAAATATTCAAGTCCCTCTTTTTTAAGATCTACAAACTGTAGCATTTCAAATACTCTATCAAGATTATTGTTATCAGTGTAGAAATATTTGTGTGGTTACTTAAAATTGTATTCTTCACATTCATCTTGACATGGGAAGGGTTTTTTTAGCAGTATTTCTGCCCGATCTGTAAAAATTTTTTGTAATTCTAATTTAATAGACTTTAAATAGTCAAATGTTGCCATTAATTCATTAGCTAAGTACATAATAAATAAATACATACATATATATAACTAGATATTTATCTATTTATTTGTAAAAATTAAAGTTACTTTTAATTTTAGAAGAACACATGGAGTTATCATCAGAACATAGCATTTGAGTCAGTAAACGCTGATCTAAGTTTAAATATCTATGCACAAGATGGGCTGCCTTCATTTTCAGGTGATTAATTTAACACAACAAATAGTTATATCAAAATATACCTTTTCATACTCATTTTTAGTCATAAATTGATGAATTGATTTAGAAATACTCTATTAATGTTATGTTACATGTAATATAAAACAATAATAGACTGATTAATTTGTAGATGTTGTAATTGATAAATTATAATTTAATATCATGATTTAAGGGCTTAGCTTAATGATATATCATTCTTCATAAATAAAATACTTAAATCTAGCTATCTTTCTAATAACATAACTAAAAAGTATATTTAAAGATATGTGAGATTTTATATGACTATTTGAAATCATCATATGATGATATTTTTAAATTATATAAAAATTGGTTAATTTTTACTGAAAAATCCATAACAATGGTGGAAAAACTTTCTATGGTAGAATGAGATAATATACCTCTAAATCATGCATATCATCAACTTTTCTTATAACATTTTCAATATTAATCTAATTCAAATTTTACAAAATTCAGGCTAACTATTCATAAATACCTTTGCAACATGAATATGATCGATTTCTTGGGTCAAGTTATCCAAGTTTGACTGTGAATTTTTATGTTGAATGATTCTCTTTGACAACATTCCAAATAAATCATATTTTTCAAAACTATTTTTATCATAAAATATGATTGATATTATTTTAATGTCACCTCATACAGTATTCTATGAATGTTTTTTTTATGTGACTGTATTTTTTGATAATTTCTTTGTATTCATCTTCATTGCGATTCTTTTATAATATTAGCATAGAATATATATGTAAGAATACATTTTCTCTTTCTAAATTGATAATTGCATTTTCTATCTCCTCAACATTATCGTAGTCAATCGAATCAATATCTATACCTATCCAACGTTTGGATTCCATCAAATGTACTTGCGCGAGCAGAGACCACCATTATAAACCTATTTGTTTTTAAGATTGTTAAAATAAAGTAAAGCTACATTTTGTTTCTACTAAATGGTTAATAAATACTATTTAAATGTAATATTAATGAAAAATACAAAATAAAAATAATACATGTTTTTTTACATATGAATCGTTTTGTCATTCTTCATGTTCTAGACCAATATTTTATGGTATTATAGTAAGAAATATATGCAAATATCTAACATAAAACAATAATTCAAAAAATTCTTGTTAACAATTTCAGGTTTACCCTTCTAGTGGTGTAATTTAACTGCTATTGCATATAGCAAATATTTGAAACATTAATGCTCCCATTTGTTAACAAACCAGTATTTAGTTAAAACATACATTTTTAGATATAAAATAATGACTTACATAATAAAGAAAGAGTTCATCTCATGTGAATACATACAAAAACTTTATTTGTTTATTATAGGTCTAATATTATTTTAAATCTAAAGTACTACTACATTGTAACATTATTAGATTCCAATTGGTTTAATAACTGCTAAAGTAAATATGTGAGCCCGTTTTCACCTTAATAAATCATGGTTATGTGTATAAACCTAAGCTTGAATTAAATGCTAAAGTTTGAAATCAAAATGTATTGAGTAGGCATGTTAACAAAATTAGTAATGTGAACTAGTAGATTGCTAATCTTAAAATTACCATTTTTTAAATATTTAAATTCTTTAATAGGAAAAAAATTTCTAAGGAATAAAAAATAGTTTTTTTAAATTTTGACTGTGAATTTCAAGATGGATCGACCCCAATAGCTTGATAAATGTAACATTAACAGAAACTATATGAAATTTTTATGAAACCAATGGTATAAAAACCTTAGCAAACTTTACAATTAAATATATACATGTGTAGACTATAATTTATAGCGTTTGTACAAAAATAATAGCATATTTTATACAAATAATATAAGGACCATAGGATAAATTTTCAAATATATGAGAATTATTTATTAAAAGAAGCTGCTCTTGCCCTAAGAAGCGATTCAAGTCGTTGTATTTCACTTAAGGATTTTGAATTTTTAATAGCTTCCTGTATCAAAAAATTATTCATATAAAATTAATCAATAACAAACGTTCATACTCTGATAGAGTCAATATCTTTGAATGAAGAATCAATATTAACCATATTATCTACACTATTTGCCTCATCATTATTACTATATAAGTCAAGAAATGTTAAAAAATGTTAAATCATTCATTATTTACTAGGTTCTGAGAAGTATCTTCTTGCGTATTTCTAATCCAGCTGATGATGAAAAAAACTTTATAGCTTTTTCTCTTTCCTTAATAAAAATCAAATTAATGATTAAATATAGAACGTTAAATACTTTTGGAATAACTCTTTGAAAATCTAATACTTTTAGCTGTGGTAGCATATATATAACATAGTTACGGTACACTTTTCTGGCTGTTATAGGATTCCTTATTAAACTAAATATGTTTAGTAAAATTTATAAAAAAAATTACATAAAAAATACCTTAAATGAGTTAAATGCTTCAATTTTCGTAAAGGATGTATTTCCGCCTATATATTAAATAAACTGTAAAACAATTTCCGAAACATTACCATATTAAATAAAAATTCATTCTTACCAATTGATTAATATTATTATTTGTTAAAATAAGATAGTTCAAATTAGGTAATTGTGACGAAATATCCTCACTTATACTTCTAAATAATAATATTATCCAATTGTTAATTATATATTGAGTTGTATTAGTAAAAGATAATCATACGTTATATGATTGTTACATAGAAATAATGTACACAATCTTTTCAATAATGGAAATCCATCCAACTGTCTTATATCATTGTCACACATATCAATTGCATCAAATTGATCCTAAATGATTACTACAAAGTTAGATATTTCATATGTTCAAATATTACAAGTGTTGCTCCCATATTTTCAATGACATTAATTCTATACCCACGTAAATAAAGTTCACGTTCATTTGATACATTTCTGTATTGAGGAGATTGGTTAATAAGATCAGCTGTCAGCTTCATCAGATGTTTTTATAATACGCGCACGCACGCACATGAGGATAAACCTTAGGTTGATAGACTTTTTTATAATTTAGCACTTTGAATAATTTTGTTTCATTTTTTTAATTATATTCAAAATTTTATTATTATCTTGTTCATCATTTTTTGTAATTCTAAAACAATGTTAATATTGTATTTTATTGTTATTAACTTACTATTGTATAAAAATAAAAAAAAATCTACATTTCTTCTTAAAAAAAGATTCAAAATACTTATATTAATACTATATAAACACAAAGCGTTATAAAATTCATCCCTGGTAAATTTTACACTAACACATACATCAAATTACACTTATCATCGTGTAATGAACACAAGGGAACATTTTTAGATTAATATAAAGATTTCTTATATAAATAATAATATTAAGCTATTTTAATGCTTTTTTAGAGAGGAAACAGTAAATGGGTAAGTATAAATATGAAAAAACAACTTGGTACGAGTTAATTGTCGGTACACATCGTTGCAGTGTAAATCGCAACGTACTTTGATTTCGTTGCCATTATAATACATGTTTATTAGCCTTACTCTTTCATTGCCATTATTTTTTTATAAAAATTTATGGAAATCATAAATAGATGTCAAAGACTTGATCATTTTTTCTGAATAAAAATATTTCGTGAATAATGGTTTAGTCTATTTCACAACATAACATAAATTCACCAAGATATCATACTTGAATATTCTCTATCAGTCATATGTTAGAAAATAATATAAAAATAAATTTCATGACAAATTTTTGTTACCATCTTAAAAAAGGCATCCGTACCTTAAAAATTTGTGCAGACGCATAAATGAATTGTGAGCTACTGTTTATTATAAAGAAATAGATGTATATTAGCAGTGTTATCTTTTTATTTACAATTAATCAATTTAGTTTAAACAAAGCTATAGATTGATATACATCTAGCTAAAAAACGAGTATCACTTATCCTGCTACAAAACTATGATATTACCAACAAATTTTGATACTGTTAATGGTATGCAGAGAAATTTATTTTGTAAATTAATATAGAAAAATTAGATTTTAAACGATAGGTAATGTTATATGACTAATTGATATATTTCAGTAATCTGGTGTTTTTAGAATCATTATTGTCATATGGTGATACGTGTTTGTGTTTACTTGTTAGTAAATACAAGGAATCCAATAACACCAATTAATAGTGCAATAATAACACCTCCTACAATGAGCCTAGATTTATGTATTATTGTTATATATTAAGAGGAAAAGGAATTACAGTATTTTTGTAGTTTTTGAAATACCACTAAAAATGAATTATAAAGGAAATAATATATAAAAAGATTTACCCAGATTCTAAATTAATAATATTAATAAAAGTTTCTATTTAGACTAAGAAATAAATAATACCGTTTTTACTTGCAGCTGTGTGAGTATGATCATTACTAGTGTTGTCATGTGTTAAACTTAAGGTTGTTGCAATATTGATTTCCACTGGATCACTTGAATATCTGGCTTTTACAATCATTGTTGAAGATTTGTACACTGCAACGTCGGAAAATGTGATTTTTTGGTTGCATGGTCCCTCCCATCCAGTGGTCAAATCGTAAACTCCATAGATTGTTTGACCATGTTTATTTTGCTTGTCAACAAATTTAAAATCACATATATCGCTCATATTATCATCTAACATTGGATTTACGATCAAGTCATTTCCTGACCATGAATGGGTAACATTTAGACTTGAAAATTTGCTTTCTTTATTTAAATATCATTATTAAATTGACACATTAGTAACTAATGGAGTGATTACTTGTTGCTAATGTCTTAATAATTGGTGGATCAGATGCATATATACTGGTTGGTATTATTTTAAATTGATATTCTGTGTTTAATAGCAAATTTTTTACTGTAAATCGAGAAGTACATAGCCCAAAACAACTCAATGATTCTTCA
This sequence comes from Kudoa iwatai, assembly GCA_001407235.2. Lineage (NCBI taxonomy): Eukaryota > Metazoa > Cnidaria > Myxozoa > Multivalvulida > Kudoidae > Kudoa > Kudoa iwatai. The sequence goes on from JRUX01001409.1 coordinate 133,760, forward strand.
CAAGCAGATGGTTTAAAATCCCTTTCCTCATTTCTTTTTTGTAAAATTTCACAGTTTGCCTTATATAAAGCTTTTGCATCACCTTCTGGAATTATAACCACATTCTGTGGGTACAGGATTGTTTGAGTCGTTGTCAATAGAATAGGTTCTAAGATATACTATTTAAAAATTTAATTCAGTTTAAATACTTGTTTTTAGCAATTTCTGTGCACTATAAGTATTAGCGTCTTTCGTAAATATAACCTCAACAATGTATTCTGTATCAGGCTGGAGTCTATGTAACACTATGTTTTCTGTGCAAGTGGTTGGGCAATCTATTGCTTCAGTGGCACCGCATGGTTTTTTTATTTTAATTTCTGCATACTTTTTATGCCTTACAGATATGGAGCATGTTGCATCAGCCTCTCTAATTTCAAGTACTTTGACTGTTGCATTTGTTGGATGGATTGGGTCAATTGTTAGTTTATTTTTAGCGACTAATTATTAATTAAATTTTTGTATTTAGCTATAAATATACTATGAATAGTTCTTTCGACTCCTGGAAAATGTCTTGTGGACACCCTAACCTTAAAAAGATTATCTGTATCTTTAACATAGTTGAAATCCAAAACAGCATTTGTGCATAGTTGATAGCAGTCCCCATTGTTAGCAACACTACAAGCAGATTGGTAGTTTTCATCATCTTTTTTCTTGATTTCAAACTTACAAATTTCATCTTGAAATGGTTCATCAAAAGTAACATCTATTTTATTATCAGCCGTATTTTGACTGATTGAATAAGGATGTGAAAGTATGGATGTTGATTGTAAGTGTTCGTTTCCTTGCTCATAGAAATAGATTTTAGGTTGATTAGTGCCACAAGAAAGTTCCATAGAATTAGACAGAGATAAGTAAGATCCCGTGAGTCTGATATCAGCATTGCATTTAGTACTACTATCTGGGGTGAATTGATCTAATATAGAAAAGCCACTAGTTAATTTGCAGGTTTGAGGATGGCTGCAGACATTTTTAGAAGTGAATGATAGAGAATCATCATTAAATTCAAATGTAGTGTGTGGTGCAATAGATCTTGCTATATATGATTTATATATAGGAACAGAATAAATAAAATATGTTAATACTGTGAATAAGTTTAATATGATCAGTTGACAGTTTGGAGGAAACTTCAACATAGTAATAAGGTAAAGCAGTTAAAGTTTTAAATGAATAGCTTCCATGGCATGCAACTTCACATATTTTTCCAGAACCACAATCTATATCCTCATAATGATATGCAACTTCATTTCTATTAAGTAATTTGATTCGACAGTATTGGCCAGAAGCTCCATCAAGTTGTAGATGAATAGTATCTACGGATGAGGCAGCATCTCTGTCAATATAATATTTATGGAGATGTGCTATAGTTAATTTTTAATATTAATTAAAAAATTATGTTTACTTGTATATAATAAAGTGAAAATCAAAATAGTGTAATGTAACATTTCCTTTTTAATAGGTATTAAAAATAGTACTATATTCAATTAGGATTATCTATTGAACAAAAGTTAAATATGATTAATTATACAATAAGAAAAGTATTTTTTTAAGAATAAAATAGAGTTAGTTAATATAGTTTTTAAGCTTAATATATCATATTTTTGATATTTTATAAATTTCTATAAGATCTCAATAATTATCCATTAAAATTAGTCGATTTTTTACAGTTATTTTAATTATGGAAGAATAATATTTTTATTTTATTAATGAATAAACAAAAATGATTATTAATTATAAATTTGATGATGCAATTTGAGAAAGAAAAAGTCGTTTATAATAAATCAATGGTATATTTTATTGAATGAATAATTTTTGTCCATTCAAGTGTCAATTTAATAAAAATCGGAGTATTTTGATCTTATCAATTAAATTTTATTGTTTTCTACCCGACTTAAATATCAATTAGTGTTTTCTCATATTCGTAGTTCATTCTAAGCTTATTTTTATTTAAAATTCTATAAATGAAGTTTAAAATCATAATAATCAACACTCAAATATAAAAATATGCAGAAAAAAATATAAATGATTATATTTTAAGTTCGTGTAGATGTATATTTGTAATATTAATTTATAATTTAACATTCAAAATATAAGGAAACTTAATACACATGAATCTTTAGTACACTATTGAAGTAATGGTTATTACATTACACATTATAGAAACAATACAACTATTAATAATGATTTTTATATCTTTATGTACAAATATTAAATATCATGTTCCTATATAGCAACTATATCACTCTATCTTAAATTTTGCAAATGGCAATGCCAATACTTGTAGTAACATTTCATAAAAAACCCACTTTTTTTATTAACTACGTGCTCTTTTTAATCATAATGATAAAAGTAAATTATACTAATTTTTATATAAAATTAAATTACTATTAAAATAATTTTCAAGCAAAAATAAAGCTTTAAAAAGGTATAAACATTCTTCAATAATCATGTGACAATTTAAATAAGTACGAGCGTGCATAGATCGCATTGTTGCATTTTTGACAATGAAAAAACTACTAAATAACAAAAAACTATTAATATGATTAAAGTCTATCTAAATAAAAAGTAATTTTTTGTATGAAAAGTAACATCAATCATTAATTTTGACATTCTAGATTCAAATCTTCTATTAAAACTACATACATATAAACAATTAAATTACATTAACGTTTTTAAGAGGAAATTTTTCTAAATAAAAAAAATTTATAAAAATATTATTAAATATTATTACTTGGCATCTTTTTCTAAATAAATAATATTAAAATTAGCTATTTATATATATTACCAGTTGTAGCTGTATTGGTACCAGTTTTGTCATTATTTTGCCCAGATTTGTCTTTTGTGTCTGAAACTGCTATTGAAACTTCAACAGGATTACCAATATATCTCGGTTTAACTATCATTGTAGAGGTTTTTAAGTGGGAAGCATGAAGAAACGTTATTTTTTTATTGCAAGGTGCTTTCCAACCAGTTGTTTGATCATACACTGCAAAAATGTGAATAATTTTATCATTGTCATTCTTTTCCACAAATTTGAAATCACATATGGTGTTTACATTTCCAGTCAACATTGTAGTTACTATGAGACTGTTTTCTTGCCAATCTGTTTGTACAGTAACACTAGTAAATTTAGCGCCTAACCGTGATTTAATACATAAATTTAAAAAAAAAGTCAAACTTGTCACAACATCCTTGATTATATCTTGAGTTTTTGTGTATAACCAACTTGGAACAATTTTAAAACTGTATTCAGTACCAACCTTTAAGTTTATGACAGTAAAATCAGATGTACACAGTCCATGACAGTTATCTGATCCTTCACATTTAGACTCAACATACGCAGTTTCGCTTTTTAGCTTTTGATATATTTTACAATCTGCTTTGAACTGAACATTAGCAGCAGGTTCTGGTCGAATAATAACAGTTTCTGGATAAATGGTAAATTGCGGTGTAAAAGCAGGCAATGCACCTTAACATATGTTGTACATTTTAATAATATTATTTAGAATACTTGTTTTAAACATTCGTTCAGCAGTATATGAGTTACCATTCTCCGTGTATGTTACCAAAGCAATATATTTTGTATCTGGTATTAAACGATATAAAGGAATGTCTGCTGTACAGGTATTTGGGCAAGCTTGTGGTTGGTTTTCTCCACACGCGTTTGCAACTATTAATTTTGGATATTTTTGATACTTCAAAACAAGCACACATGTAGCATCGCCTTCTCTTATACCAGTAACTTTAACAGTAGCTGTATTTGAAGTAATTGGTTCGATAGAAAGTTCATTTTTATCAACTAATAAAATGCTCTAATTTATATTAAAATCATTGAAAAATTACTTTTCATATTTCTAGTTACACCCTCAGAATTTCGAGTGGTTATTTTTACTACAAAGTCTTTATCATCGGCTGCAGTAAACTGTAATTCCATGGTAGTTGCTGTGCATATCTGAAAGCAGTCACCATCGCCAGTAACTCCACAGCGACTAGTGAAAGCTACTCCATCCTTCTTTTTAATTTCAAATTTACATACTGAATCGAGAATAGGTTCATCAAAAAAAATGTCAATTTTATTTGCAACTGCATTAGCTTTGATTCTGAAAGGATATCTTTCAAGTAGTTTATGTTGCCCTACCATCGTTTTAGTTTCAAAAAAATAAAATTTAGGATAATGTGGTCCACAATAAAGTTCAAGTGGTTTATCATAGATAACAAAAGGAGCCTTCAGTGAAATATCACTATTGCACATAATTGAGCTATCTAGATGGAATTCCTCAACAAAAATATGACCACTTTTGATAGTGCAAATTGGATTGGTATTGCATGCATAGGTAGTAGTAAATTCTACGTTGTACTTATCAACACTATAATGGGCAAGAGGAACTGTTGATATAGCTAAAAATATACGGTATAGTCTATTAAGTGAAACAAAATAAAGTTACTGTGAGCAACTTTTATGTATTCCTCGGATTCCTTTGAAGAAATCTGAAGAATGTAGTATGGAGCTATTGAAGGTGTATGGATGTTGTAGAATCCACGACATGGAACTTCACATATATTACCGTTTCCACAATTGACATTTTCATAATGATAGGATAATTCAGTTTTGGTAAAAATTTTAATCAAACAGAAAGAATTTGGACTTCCTTCAGTTAATAAATGAATTATGTCACCAGAATGCTTATCTTTCCTTTCAATGTGATATTTATGAAGGTAAACTATTGACTGAATATTAATCTTTTAGTTAATAATTTAAATTACCTGTATAGATAAAACTATAAAATAAAATGGCGGATATCAACATTTTTTATGTAAAGTATTATAACAAAGTAACTAACTAAATAGGGGGATTACAATGAATATAACTATATATAAGGAGAGATTTGCTATTCTTTTACGAATAACGATTAATGTAACAAAGAAAAATAATATATTTTAAATTTTTATGATAAAGTATAATTTTTTAATTTATTAAAGTTTCTCATAAAGAAAATATAATTACGAAAAATGTGTAATTTTTGAAATTTAAAAAATTTTAGTGGACCATTATGTATTTTATAAGTAAATGCACACATAATACTAGCTTCTTAACTTTTTTATTGGATATATTAGCTTTAATTTCGTATTTGTTTATTTTATTATGAAAAAAAGAATGAATGATACATTCACTGTATCACTTACAATTACATTCATGAGACCACCGACTATTTCCGATTGTATAATTTTTGATTAATCAACTATGTTAGTAACTTATACTATATCAGTGTGTTTCTTTATCTCTAATGAAATTTGTATGATTTTATAAAAATTGATCTTAGGCATATATAAAAATTCATACGTTATTACATGCTATAATTAAAAAATTATAGCATATTTAATACATATAGATACAAAATAAGAAAATTTTTGTAATATTTCATAATTTATTTTTAATTTATAATATTTTAAAAAATTTAGTCGATTTTTTAACCACAAAAGAAACCTCTTCTTAATTATCACAAATACCGAATCTAACAAATCGACTATTAACGGATTAGTTCGGTTTTTGTGTAGTTGACAATAAGTGAAAAATATATTTGGCATATTTTTTATGATAATAAAATATAAAAAGGAACCTTAATTTAAGATATGATGTATGTGGATCAACTTTAAAGTAATATGATAGAAAATATATAAATTTGATAATTTTCGATACAAATCTTTGATCTTATTTGGATTATACACAGTTATTTTAACTCTTTACTTGTCTTTTAAATAAAATATTATGGATAACATTGATATAATTATATAGTCTAACGGTAGATCACTATCAAGTATAGCTTATAATCATGAATTATATCTAAATTTAAAAAATACATATTAAACTGAATTTAATGCATAA